>PVKU01004670.1:0-140967 GCA_004027475.1 Anoura caudifer
TAAAAGGGTTTTTCTAAAATAAAAATGTGTTTATTCTTTAATGGCTTCTGGGTTTCACTTAGAAGGATTTTTCACTTAAAATTTAAAATATAATTAATAAATATCTTCTGTGTTTTTTTATGATATCTGTTTTGTTATTTTTACATTTGGCCTTTTAATCATCTAGAATTGATTTTTGTGTTGTGATAGGAGGTGGAGAGTGGCTTTTTTTAACCTCCAAATAGACTACTCAACACCGTTTAGTAACTAGGTTCTCATATTCCCTGGTCACTGGAAATGCCAGCTTTATCACGAACTAAACAGTGACAAAGGACTGTGGTGGGTTATGGGCATGGTGGTGTGATTTCCAGTCTTTCTTTTGAGAAATTCCACATGTTCTACCTCAAGGGAGGTTGTTGATGTTTAATGTCAAAGTTTTAATTTGCCATTGAGTTATTCATTATTTCATCAGCAAACATTTAGTGTTTTCTGTGTGTTTCGGTATATTCTCATGCCACTAGGCCCTTGGGAATATAAGTAAGACACAGTCTCTTCCACCAGGTTGCTCACAGTCTAAACTGGAAACAGATGTATAGGCCAAGTTTTGTGACATGTGTGACATGCAAAATATGGGTCGGGAGTGGGGGCAGAAGTAGTTTTACAGTAGTGAGTATGTGAAATAGTTTATTCTTCTATTATTACTTAAAAATTATTGTATTGCTTTCCATATGAACCACTGTAAACCTACTTTTGCCCCATGCTGTATATGAGGCATATTGGCAGCACAGAGTGGAGAAGGAATAGACAAGGTTAGAGAAGGCATAAATAGGAGAAAGCGTGGTCCAAAGCCACAGGGATATGAAACAGCTTGCCGTATTCCTACAGCGGTGAGTAGGTTGGTATTGCTGCAGGAGCTCGTGTACTTTTGTGCTCTGCTGTGGTTACAGCACCGGGGCTCCATCTGTTCTCGGACATTTTTTGAAGAGGTTTCCGGGCTTCCTATCAAATGTGGAATCATTTAAAGGCTAGGCAAACATTGGCATATGAACACGTATAATAAAGTATTTTTATGGGAGTTTGCATGGGAATATTTAGTAGTAACTGGCCATTACTAACCTGTTCAACATGCTTAAATTTTAATTAATAACTTATTGCCTACAGCAAACATGTCTGACAAAGAACTAAAGAAGCTACGTAATAAACAAAGAAGAGCTCAGAAGAAAGCCCAGATAGAAGAAGAGAAAAAAAATGCAGAAAAAGAAAAGCAACAGAGAAATCAGAAAAAGAAGAAGGATGATGATGATGAGGAAATTGGAGGTCCGAAAGAGGAGCTTATCCCCGAGAAACTGGCCAAGGTACTTGAGACTAGTGTTCAGCACAGCTGAGTGTAATTTCATGACCAGCTCTTGTCATTTTATGTTTTCTTAGTTAACCAGTTTGATTCTAGATTTTAAAGAGAAAAGTCATTTTAATTTTAGTCTTCTTTTTCTTTTTTTGAAATCACAATGCAGGTGTAAAACTTGAAATAACGATCCTGGTCCAGACTAACCTACTCTTGGTGTAGTGGAGAGTTTTGGCTTTTGAGTCATTCTGATCTGGGTCTGCAGCTCTTACACTTCACTGTGTGTCTTGGACACTGTGTCTAACCTCTCTGATGTTTTTCTCATCTATAAAATGGGATGAGGGAAAAAGCCCTACTAGGCAGAGATGTTAGGGCTAGAGAAAATGTATGTGTAAAGAAGGTATTTTCTGTTATAAGTGGTAAAATATATGTGTCTATACCTAGGCAAGTTTTTATATAGACACTCACTTGTTAAAAAGTGAGTTCTGTAAGTGTATCTTTCACTTACCCATGTTGTCAGTTTACAGTATCTTTCTATTGGACTTTACTGTTTAAAACCTAATACCTTAAGCTGAAATCAAGATAAGATATTGTCACATGAAGCATACCTATGCAGTTTCTCTTACGACTCTTGACATCTTCCTACCCCATGTAAAAATAACTGCTTAATTTATTATGTTAAAGCAATATAGATAATGACATTGCCTTAGGTTCAATTTCAGCTTTAGCAGTAAAAATTCAAAAATCATTGAATGCTTTATGACTAAGCAAAATTATAACACCTAACAAATAAATTTGGGAAAAAGTTTTAGAATTACACGAGAAAAGATGGACAGTACTATCTCATAGGATTATTGCTATTTAAGCACCATAGGGAAATCTAGCTTGGATTTTACAAGGATATATTGACATCTTTTCACAAATAATTATATATTTATTTTCTAGGGAAAAAGATACTAGCTTTATTGTTTTGGGGAGTTAATTGGAAAACTATACAGGGAAGTGAGATAAGCACAGAAAATTAAACTTTCAGGCTTCATGGAGAGTTGCAAAGCATTTCAGGGATAACACCAACTTCTGGTCCTTCCGTCCTTACGCTGCAGCTTTCTTTATTACACCACTTTACCACCCCAGACTCCCTGCCACCACTGTCCTTTCCCCAGGCTTTCTGTCTACCCTAGGGCTTTCCTTAATGACTTTTTCCCTTGTGACACTTCATGTCTTGCATTACAGATTGTAAAGGAGAAGGATCTGTTTGGACCGAGTAGCCCCACAGAGCAGGATTCAATACCAGGCCTCCTTATAGACTCGGGTTTTCTTGTGTCAAGCTTTTAATGCCTGCATTTGGGCCAGGTGTTCAGTTGTAGTCTAATCTTTGGAGCTAGAGGATTACAGAATCTCAGAACAAAGCAACGCTTATAGAAAGTGCTTTATTTGGAAGAAGCCTAGGGGAAGACACCTAGTTTCGTGGACTGCTCTTCAGTATGTACTGTTCTTACCTGTTAGGCCCATAACACTCTTCCTAGGATAACTGCCTCCAAGATGCCACTCCACTAATAGCATCTGCATTTACCCGTAGCCTCAATGTGGTGGCAAGGCCAAGTTGCATCGAGCTGTCACAACCAGCAGTGGCATTGAAGGCCACTTTGAAAGTCACCTGCCAACTTGTGGGTGTTTTTTTTGTTTGTTTTTTGGGGTGATCCTATATTTCAGCCTGTGTAAACGGTGAGTTTAGGGTCTCCAGTTCAGGATAATATAGATAACGTAAATAAAAGCTTTACTGAAGTGATTCCAGTTAAGAAGGAGCAAAGGATAATAGGAAGAGGTGTAGTTAACAGTGAGTTAGCAGAGTATAAAATCTGAAGCACCTTGGTGGATGTCGTGCTTGTTTCTCCAGCTTCTCCCAAGGCATTAGTTGGTATTTACGAGTTTCCTCAGGGACCACCCCTCCTGTGTCCCTCCTTGCCTTCAGTCACCTTCGTCTGAGCTGGATTTGTCCTCCCCCACCCAGGGGAATCAGTCTTTAGTGTTCTGTCTATGTAGGGTTTAATAGTTGTACCTTTTTGTCACCGTACTTGGGAGTGTAGGGAGATGTGCCCCTGTACAACATATCTTAACATGGATTAGATTTCAGGTTAGTTTATAAATCAGTAAGTTAAAAACTGTCCTTGCAGGTGTCTTACCTTGCTTATCAATACAGTTCCATTCTGCATTTATTTAAGTAAATTCAAATCTTTGACAGGATTTTTTTCCCCTACAATTTTAGAGAGAGGGGAAGGGAGGGAGAAAGAAGAGAGACTTCAGTGCGTGGTTTCTTCTTGTGCGACCCCTAGTGGGGGCCTCACCGGCAACCCAGGCATGTGCCCTGACTGGGAATCGAACCAGCGACCCTTTGGTTTGCAGACCAGCACTCAGTCCACTGAGCCACACCAGCCAGGGCAAGGGGTGGGTGGGTGGGTATGTGGGTGTGAGTGTGTGTGTGTGTGTGTGTGAGAGAGAGAGAGAAGAGTAGAGTATGCATAATACTGGGAATTCCATCCATTACTCCACTCAGTGAACATAGGACCCCAACTGAGTATGAGATGATTTCAGTTAATAAAATGCTTGTGTTGATTCAACTTCCCTACATTCCTTGTTTGCATTCTTTAATAGCAGCCATATCTAAGTGACCTTCATTTCCGTCTCTGCCCCTAGAGTCATGAAAAGATACAGATGGGTGGCACTGTTTGTTTCCAGTTCTTTTCCTTTCCCTGGTAGATGTTTCTCCACTGTCTACCACAAATCCTAACTCAGTAGAACTTAGAATTGTGGAAATAAGAAGTAAAATATTTACAAATATGTGAGAAAGGCATACTTATGAGGACCCTTATTTCCTCCTTTATGTCTTCATATCTATAGCTGTGAGAGAGGCAGTGCCATATATTGATTCCTGGTTTAGAGCATGTATCCTTCAGAATAACGCAGTCCTGGTCGGTGTGCCTGGGTTGGGGCATTGTCCCGTAAACCAAAAGGTCCTGGGTTCCCTTCTTGGTCAGGCACATGCCTGGGTTGCGGATTTGTTCCCTGGTCCAGGTGTGTACGAGAGGCAGCTGATGGATGCTTGTCACTTCCATGTTTCGCTCGCTTTCTCTCTCCTTCCCTGTCCCTCTTTCTAAATCAATAAGCATGTCTTCAGGTGAGGGTTAAAAAAATAATGCCAACAGCTTCACATGCTGTGTAAATCCCCTAAGATAACACTTTATTGCTTAACTTTTTATTTTTAAATGCTATGAAAGAATACCCCTGGCTAGTCTGTGTTGGCGAAACTGCGATTACTGTGCTGGCAGATGCATGTGTGGCAGGCAGGGCAAACCCACACTTCCTGGAGGGGAAGCAGGTACAGAACCCAGACGCTCAGGGCCCCTCTGGTAAATGTGGGGGTGTCCTCCGACCCCACCCTGTCCGCAGAGAAGGGGTTAGACTCTGTTCTCAGATTACAAATGTAACAGTAGCACGGTTCTGTGGTAGACATTATACCTGCCTGGTAGTGATTACAAGCATGTAATTTATATGACATTCATATAATTACTAAAAGGTGGTGGAGACAGGTTCTATAAATATAAATCTTTTGAAATGTCATCTCACCATTAATATGGCATTTGAACAATATGGATTTCTATAGAATTTGTAGTGGAACAGAGCAAGACAGAATGGATATTGTACCTTTTTTTAATAGCTTAATTATACACACTTTGCTTGAATAAAAAAAAAATCACTCATTCTGTAACGATCTCTACAATTTTCTTCTTACCCCTCCAATGCTACTTTACATCTCCCCTCTGCCCCCACCTCCAGTTATCTTAACTGTTTCTCTTACTGTCTTTCTTTCCCTGGTTTTATTGTACCTTCTTCCTTACTTGTTGGATAGTGTCTACCCAGAGGTAATGTAATCTCTGTGGTTAAAAACTAGTGAAGAGTTCAAGCTCAAAATCTCCACTCTTTAGGTTTTTCAGGGTATAAAATATGACACTTATTCCTGGGTGACGGGTAAGTGATTTTCACAAAAAAAAGTTTTTTAATAGAAAGAATAACAGTCACATCCTCCCCCAAGTTGTTTCCATTTGTATAATATCTTTTATTTTTGTTAGGTTGAAACTCCATTGGAAGAAGCTATTAAATTTTTAACACCGTTGAAGAACTTGGTGAAGAACAAGATAGAAACTCATCTTTTTGCCTTTGAGATTTACTTTAGGAAAGGTAGGCAATTAGGATATAGTGGCCCTGAGAAAATTGACACTGTATTTCCTAGACATAGTCTCCCAACTCCGATAGCCTTACTACTGTAGGATTTTTTTTGGCAAATGCCAATTCAGCTTCCTCACAGAAATGCCTGCTATGCACAAAATATTGTGGGGAGCTATAATGATATGATTATCTCTTCTAGGACATTAAAATCAACAATATATATACATACATAACTAGGATTAGGGTCAGATATAGTAACTACCGTGTGTGGATAAAATTGGTTAGTACGTTAGAGGTCAGAATAGTGTCTGGTACACAGTAAGCATTAATAAATGTAAGCTATTATTAGCTATTGTTAAAAATAGATGATGTGATACTCGAGGTGTATCTTCAAGGATGGATCATATTTCTAAAAGAAAAGATGCATAGAAGGGAAGAGGTTTTGTTAAGAAAATACAAGTGCGTGTAGATAATGTTGAGGTTGGCTCAGGCCCAGGTAAAATATAAATGAAGGGTCTTGGTTGCCGGGCTTAGAATGCTTGTGCTGTGGATAAGTAGATACGAAGAAGGCTTGATGGTATTGAATTGGTGTTATCCAAGTGGTTCATTGGGGGGAAAGTTTGTCATTAAGGTGATACGCATTAAGGGAAGAAAAACTGGTCAGTGAGATCCGACAAGGTTGTGCTCTAAACGGTGTAACTGTGCTACAGAAGGAGATGGAAGATTCTCTGTAGAGTACTGGTTAAAAATCATATTTATCAAAAGTCATTTATATGTTGGAGAAAGGTTGCCATATCACACTGCTTGGAAATAGGACATGAAACTGCAGTTTGATTTTCATTGTAATGAGCTACTTAGATGTATATGTAAATAGAAAAGTGGCCAGGAAGAAATAGATCAGAAGGAAACAGAGATGATTATCTCATGGTGGAATTTGAAAGACTAGAGTATTTTCTACTTTCCACAGTGATTGTGTTATAATTTGGAAAATAAGTTTAACAAATAGTCCAGTAATTTAAAACTTTTAACAGTTAGCACAACTCCCTTTTTTGACAAATACTCTTAAATCAGTCCCCAAATACAAAATGCAGATGGTGTTCTGCTTGAAGCGGGCAAGGGGGGTCTAAATACCCCTCACTCAGCTTCTTGGCTGGGTGCTGCCCTCTGGAGGGCCCACGCTGGCAGCCCACTGCGGTAGAGTGAAATGGGTCGTGACGGAGGGCACAGCCACTCTCTTAGCTTTCTGAGTGTTGGGGGTAAGGGAAAAGGGAAAAGAAAATGACGGAGAAGCCTGGGGTTTTGAATTTTGATATTTGGAAAATGGTACCAAATTAGGGAAGCCTTACCAGAGAGGTATAGCCCTAGACGACAGAAGTGCAGCGGATTTTCTGGTGGAAGTTTCCATCTGACAGGTGGGAGCACTGCTGAATCTCACTGAACACTGCTGCGAGGGGAGGGGAGCTAGGGATTGACAGGAGAGGAAGAGTCAGGTAGGAGGCAAACCATGACCTGCTGCAGGAACCTAGAAGAAAGAGATCCTTTTAAATCTATGAACAATGAAGGTTTCTCAGGAAAATCCCTTTATTTTGATTAAAGGAGGTTAGGAAATGAAATGGCTTCAGATTTGTTCAAATACTGTTGAATGCTATCTGAATTTTTTATGCTTCATGAAACCATTTTTCTTTCAAAGCATTGTGTGGAAAACAGCAGCTAATGTTGCTCATCTGAGGAAATTATTTGCTTCAGTCATACGCTTTGTAGTTCAGATATGATTGACTATAAATTAGTTTTTCTATTTGTAAGGTCTTAGTCCTCCAAAGGAGGGCATTTTATTTTATCCAATGATAAAATATATATCTTACTTTTTCTTTTTATAGAAAAGTTTCTTTTGATGCTCCAATCAGTAAAGAGGGCATTTGCTATTGATTCTAGTCATCCCTGGCTTCATGAGTGTATGATTCGACTCTGTAGTACTGGTATGTTTTCGTTTTCCATTTCTTAAGTGTTTGATTGCAGTAGTTGACGGTGACTGTGTAAGTTGATCTGTACAAGTTTATCATCATGAACTCAACTCTTTAAACCTGTTGCATATTAAATTATCTGAGGAGAAAAGCAGGGCTCTTTGTGTTGAAGGTCTTTATTTTTTAAGGCTAGAAATGTTACCTAATTTTGATACAGAATTATTCAGTCCAGATACTTGAGAATCACCTTTTTTTCTGTTTCTAAAAAGTTACATGTAAGTTGAAATTTTGAATCATATTTTATTGTGGTAAGCTTCTTATTAGTAAATTGTTCTAAAGTTGATGAATCTCTTTGAAGTTAACTGGTTATCTCCTTATTTATCTGTCTTTAGCACAATTCTTTGAGTCATAAAAATTTTGTTGCTAAATACAGGTTAAAAAGAGCATTAAAACAATCACTGTACTTTTCAAATATTTTGACAAGATTCCATACATTAGTTTTAATGTGAAGTAGAAGTACAGAAGTTTAGAAAATGAAAGATGGAATTTTATGCTAATTACATCTCATTTTATAGTTGAGAAATTTGAGACCCTTAAAGATGACGTTACTTTTTCAAGGTAACATGGGTAATTAGTAATGAACCAGGGCTGAGAGCCCAGATCTTCATTCTGTTCTTCATCTTACAAGACCTTTAAGTTGAGACAAAGTAGTCCTGTAGTCAAGTCGTGGTGTTATTTTGATTTTTAAGTGACTGGAGAAGGAGAAATGGAATTTTTAATAGGACAACTACTAAATTAGTTATCTCATGGCTAAATACTCAGGCCCATGTGAGTTCATATATTATATAAAAATAATGAGATTAGCCCTTGCTGGTGTAGCTCAGTGGATTGAGCATGGGCTGCAACCAAAGGGTTGCCGATGCAGTTCCCAGTCAGGGCACGTGCCTGGGGTCGGGTCCCCAGTGGGGGCCATGTGAGAGGCAACCACATGTTGATGTTTCTCTCCCTCTCTTTCCCTTTCCCTCTCTCTAAAAATAAATAAATAAAACCTTAAGAAAAGAAATAATGAGATTAAACCAAGCATCCCAATCATTGTTTTAAAAATTGCTAAATTATCTCAATTAAGAATATTGTTTAGTCTTCTAAGGAAAAGTAAAACATTATTTAAATTATGCTTGTCAAAGAAATGATTCCTGTTATAGAAACCGAATCATAGAAATGTTTTTCCTCAACCTTTAAATTTATAAAGTAATAATACAGCTACATTACACAAAATACAAGAAGGAGTGGCTGTATTTAGAGAAAAATAAAGTTTCCTTTTTAGTGTCTTGTATTAAAACAAACTTTGAAACCATGAATCAGAATATTAAGGCTAGAAATAACAGTTTTAATCCATTCTCGGTTAAGAGGGAATACATGTAAACTATTTTGAAAAGCAACACTTTGTTTTTACCTGATCAGTTCTTTCCTGAAAGGTAGTAATACGGATAAGTGCTGTGGAGTTAGAGACTTCTTTAAAAATGCGAATTAAAAGTGCCATTTCTAAATGTATTTGCTTATAATGAGTGGGTAGACTGATGAACATGTGATTCTTTTCTTACAACAGTTGTTTCAGAGAATTACAATGCATGTTAGCTATTCCCGTTTCTCCAGGTGTTCAGCTGACAATGTCACAAAGAGATTTACAAAGAGATCCTTATTTTGACTAAATTGAAGTAGTGAAAGCAGTACTAATTTGTACTGATAAAGATGCATTGTGTCTTCAAGAAATTGGGTAGACTGCTTAATAGCTGTGTGAAGAACATGAGTGTACTTAAAGAGAGACAAAATTGGGGCATCTGTTATTCCCCAGAGGATTCCTTTAAACCAAGTTGAAAGTATAGCCATAATGGCAGTGAAACCATATTCTTGGACGAGTAGCTCGTTTATTTGGACCACCCAGTTCTGTAGGGTGATAGAGGAAATGCTGTTTAACCAACATAGGGCATGTCGGTCCGTTACTCGGTCAGCAGTCGTGTAGAGTGTTTTCTAACTTAGGGTAGTGAGGTAGTTTTGAGACAAGGAAAGCAGTTTAGTGGGTCATTGCCAGCATTTGAAACCCTAAAATAAAAATAGAGTCGGAAAATACCAGCATGTGTTGCACAAAGTAAGGATCAGTATTTTGTGAAACTTAAGCTGCACATAATTGATGTATGATGGATACATATTCATCAGAGTACACACACATACTTGGTTGTATGCAAAGTTCGAAAGCTACCACCATAGTTCCTAACCAGAGAGAAATTTATGTTTTCAGTCTGTGACAACACAGTAACTACAATTTATTGAATATCTCTTGTATAATTAGTTCTTTTAAATTTAGCCTTTCCTTGCTGTGATCCTTCTGTCTTGCATATCACTCAGTTTTTTTAAATTTAGCCTTTCCTTGCTGTGATCCTTCTGTCTTGCATATCACCTCAGTTTTATAGATTAGGAAATAGGTTCGGAGAGGTTATGATTTGTCCAAGCCGAGACCCGTGCCCAGGTCTGTCTGGCTCAAAGACCCAGACTGCCTCTCTCTACCAAAGTGATGCAGGCGCACCTTTTTTTTTTTTTTTTTTTTTTATCGTGGTTTGCTTCATTGTACTTTGCAAATGCTGCATTTGTTACACACTAAAGGTTTGTGGCAACCCTGTGTTGAGCGCATTTTTTCAGCTGGCTCATGTGATTGATGGTTAGCATTTTTTAGCAATAACATTTTTAAATTAAGGTAGGTGCATTGTCTTTTTAGATATAATGCTGTTGCACCCTTAGTAGACTACAGTATAGTACAAACATAATTTTTATATGTACTGAAAACCAAACAATTTGTGACTCCCTTTACTGCAATATTTGCTTTATTGCGGTGGTCTGGAACCCAGCCTGCGGTGTCGCTAGGGTCTGCCTGCAGTGAAACAGAGCATAACTAGGACGCAGTTCAGGGAGGCATCTGCAGAGGTGGTGGTCAGCTTTCTATCTCCAAATCCCAAGACCTGGGAATGTGATGGCTGCAGTGTAATCACTCCAGAATAGTACTTTGGTGCGCCTTTGGAGTTGATTACGTAGGTACCAGTAGCTCAGTTCACATAGCCCCTGAAAATAAAGGTTCATGAAGTCAACCGTGTCTCCTTACAATGTGGATAAGCTTGCAGTCCCTTACTTGGGGGGAGAAGGAGATGGAGATGGTGAGGAACATTTTCTTGTCTTCGGCAGTATGGTTTGCTATGACGTTATCACCATGTAGGTGTCAAACCCCTGCTTTGCAGACCCCCTTTAAAGTTGGTGGGGGCAACAGCTAGGAGTTTATAAGGCAGTGGAACTGCATCTTTCACCATATATTTCACTTTCTGTCTTCGGGAAATGAATCCGTCAAAGAAATGTCTTTGCCTTTAGAAAGTCATTAGATTGCTTTGCTGACACATTTAAATTGAAATTCTGTAAGTTTACATAGGGAAGCTCTTTCAGTGTTGAATGAGAAGTAGATGTGTCTAGTATTTGTATATAATTGCTCAGTTTCATTGGCCTCATCCAGTAGATAATTTTTTAATGCCTGCCACCTTTATCAGACTCTCTAATTGCTGATGGGGTTTGTTTTTTCATTTGTTCAGCAGTGGGTGAAAGTAAAAATTTACCTGAAACAGTTAGAACAGTATTACAACAAGAAATGAATCGTCTTTTTGGAGCAACAAATCCAAAGAATTTCAATGAGACTTTTCTGAAAAGGAATTCCGATTCATTGCCACACCGATTGTCAGGTAATCACTCTGTTCTACCCTTAGCTGCCTGACACAACTTCAGCTTTTACTTTCATGGGTTAGCGACATCGTCACGCATTGTTCACGTGGAAGAGGCAGTGTGTATGTGTCACGTATTAAAAACCATGGAAACAGGCAGCTTAAATGTGCTTCCTATACAATTTTCCATTTCTGTTTCTTTCTCCCTTCACTGTGCTCTTAAAATTCGCTCGGATGTGACTGTCTTCCCTGTCTCGTGTTTATGTAAGAGTGCAAACTTGACAGCACTGAACACCTGAGACCACCATCTCCTGGGCAGGGGTCACCTGTCAGAGTCGTGCAGATCAAGTCGGGACCTGATGGGATGCATTGGTGGGGGAGGTGGTTTAGGGCGCTTTCAGAACACCTGGCTAAGAAACCCAGCAGCTTTGTACGCCTCTGTGGAGTTCAGAATTCAGTTTTCAGCTCCTACTGTCAAGGTTGGGTATTCCCCTAAACCCCAAATTATCCTCATTTTAGAAAGAAAACTGTCCATGGCCCTGCCATACAAAGACAAATATTATTAGAATATTTGTATTTCTTCATAGTCTTTCTTACCTTAATCATTCTCCTAGCTTGGAAAGTTAGGCTATTTCTGGTCTACTCTCTCAGAGTTTTTAAAAAATACCAGCGTTTCAGAAGGCTGTTCTTACTTTTTTCCTCAAAGTACCATACTTTGTGTGCATGTATACCTTGCATTTTATCTTTAAATGGATGGAGGATAATGTGCTGGTTTTACCTTGAAATAAAAGGGGTTTTCTCTTTTCTTCTCATGTAGCTGCCAAAATGGTATATTACTTAGATCCTTCCAGTCAGAAGCGAGCTGTGGAGTTGGCAACAACACTCGACGAATCCCTCACTAACAGAAATCTCCAGGTAAACAGTTTTTCGTGCCCGCACTGTACAAGTACCTGACTAGTGTTTGTTCCTCTTTTCACCGAGAGAACAACGATCACAAACGATATTTTTGTTATTTATGCGTACTGTTCTTTAAGCCGTTATGAACCCTTGTCAGAAAGCTGACCTTATTGTAGCTTTACTTAGGGCCGCGTGTTGCACACGTGCATCGTCGAGTACTTGGTGTTTAGTAACTGGTTTCACATTTGTTATTTACAGTGATTTTTTTAGAAATATGTTCTAGGTCCTGACTGGTATAGCTCAGTGGCTTAGGCTTTGTCCCACAAGCCCAAAGGTTGCCGGTTCAATCCCCGGTCAGGGCACACACCTGGGTTGCAGGCCAGGTTCCCTTTCCGGGGGTGTGCGAGAGGCAACTGATAGATATTTCTCTTGTACATTGATGTTTCGATCCCTCTCTCTAAAGATAAATAAAATCTTCAAAAAAAATTTGTTGTAGTAAAATCATATATACATTTCATGGTTAATGGATTTCAATTCATATCTTACATTTCTGAGCAAGCAGTGATCTCAAGATTCTGACATTTAAGATGCATTTACCACAAGTTGAATTTTGATGCTCATTTTATAGCTTGTAATTTAACAAGATTAAGTAGAGTGAAAGATAGTAAGGGTAGTTAGAAACATCTATAGTGTGGGTAGTTAGCATCCTCTTACATGCCAAGGTTGCAGATTTGATCCCTGGTCAGGACACATAACGAGTCAACCAATGAATGCATAAGTAAGTGGGACAACAATCTGATTTTTCTCTCTCTACCTTCCTCCCTCTCTCTACAATATCAGTAAGTTAAAAAAATTTTTTTTAAACCTTAAAAGATAATACAGGTATGTTGCAAAATACAGATACTGGTTTAGACTAAAAACAGAGGACAGCTACTGCATGTGATGATCAGTCAGATAAAAAAAAGCACTTGCCGAAAGAGAGTTACATATTTTCCTTTAATAGCACATGAAGGAAATACAGTTAAGGAAGAAATTAGACTCACTGGTTGCTGATTGACGCAGCATTTAGATCAGAACCTTTCTAGACAGGCAAGTGTGTAGGCTGGTACGTATCTGGGAGCTACACAGTGTCTTCAGGTGAAAGATGAAGAAAGAAAACCTTGAGAGATGCAAGTCAACGTGAATCATTTAGAAATCTGAGAAGTATGCGTACTTAGGGGATTGGGTGGAAGAATTATCAATTTTCAAGAGCACCTTTCTTTCTTTTTAATGCATGCCTGCCCTTTGTGTTTGAAACATTTCTGCTTAGTTAATGGACATACCTTAGGGTTCTCTTTAGATTGGATACTTAAGTGCAGTAATTGACATTGGCATGTAAATTCTGACATTTATATACAGGGCCAGGCTAGGCTGAGGTGCGGCTATTGCCTAGGTGCCAGTACTTGCTGAAAGTAAGTGTCCCTTTCAGTGTAGCTCCCTATACCCCTTGCTTGCCCAGCCTTAGTCCTGGCACTGCTTAAACAGTCATCCTTTGTATAAACCCTGCAATTCTGAGGAAACGAGTTCTAATGAAGTATGTATATGGGGGGAAATGCTCTTGTTTGTCCTAAATATGTGCACTGGCCTGTTACTTCAGAAAACTGTTGATAACATCTGAAAATGTCAGATTCACAGAACTTTTCTTTCGGACGGGCTCTAACATGACCTTTCTTCTTTCTTTAGACATGTATGGAGGTATTAGAAGCCTTGCGTGATGGTAGCCTAGGAGACTGTAAAGAAGCTGCTGAAGTTTATAGAGCAAATTGTCATAAGCTTTTCCCTTATGCTTTGGCTTTTATGCCTCCTGGATATGAAGAGGATATGAAGATCACAGTTAATGGAGATAGTTCTGCAGAAACTGAAGAACTGGCCAATGAAATCTGAACATCATTAAACAAGCAAATGGATTGACTTTGGACCATATCTAGTATATAATATTTTTGTCACGCACCTGCTGCATTGCTCTGACTTACACAGAATGAGAAGAGTAAATGTTTTTGCCTTCAAATAGTGTTTTACGTTTTTATCCTGCTGAAAAAGTATGTATAAAATACCTAACATATTACAGGATATAGGTTCAGTTTCTTAAAAAATTAAAAGCTGCTAAAATTGAGGGGTTAAAAAAAGATACCTATCCTCTTCCTACCTACCCCCGTATGTTTTTAAACTAATTTATAAAATCTGGAGGCTGTTACAGCTAACAAAGCAGGTGTGTGGCAGAAATATTACTTTAAATTTGTCTTGTGAGATTTTACTATATCTCAGACAGCATAAATGCTGTTTTAGCACTGGATTCTTTCACTGAGCACAAAGAGTTGTTGGGGCTTTAGCATCTGACTGGTTTTGTTGCGGGGTTGATTCTGGCCATAGGAAGTATGCAAATGTGAATCACTATTTACAGAGAAACCTACAACAGATGCTTGATGTTGTAGAAGCTGGGACATATAGATACCAAGCAGAATTCTAAGAAACCTAGAGGGTGTTCAATACGCTGTGTTTTCAAAATTCACTGTACATGATCAGTTTGGTGTTCTTGTACCACAGTTTTTAACTGAAGGAACCAGTTGGAACAATCTCAATTTTAACTTAAACTTGAAGAACTAAAATAACAATGCAACCTTTCAGCATTGTTTTGGCCAAACTTGTTAAAACTGTAATGCAAGAACCAAATGCACTGTGATGTGGCACCAACTAATTAGCAAGCATGAATTTTTTCACCACAGAGTGAAAAAAGGAAATCTACCGTGGCTTGAAGTTACAGAGCAGAACTCCTGACTACCATTCTATGACTGATCAAGAGACTAATAGTTAAAAACCTCAGCAGGCCTTGTTCACGATATGCAGAAAAAAAGTGCTGCAGTTTAGATACCTCTGGAATTTTTCCACAGTGTCACAGGTTTGTAATACTTGAAGCCCTACATTTCTAAGAATATATTTCTTGCTCAGTTGTTTCAGGCAAGCCCAAGACTTTGTAATTTTTAAAGGGCCCAAGTTTTTTTTTTCAATAACAGACCAGCTTCTTTTTCCTGCAGTTACAGATGTAATTTCCTTTTTGTTGTCAAACATGAGGTACCAAATATGATGCAATAAATTGTTTTGAAAAACAGTTGTGTGAATATTTCAACGAATCTGTGTTGGGCTTCTGTGGAAATGCACAGGTGGAATCAGAGGTGCAAGCCAGAGGTGGTGGCGCAGCGCGCTGGCGGGCCAGCGCAGGCGGAGCTTCTGCAGGGCGGTCTGGTGCCGGCGCCAGGGAGCAGCTAGGGCTCTCCGGCACGGAGACCTCACTGAGGGCTGGGATGGCAGGTACTCTGAGTTTGTAATTCTTCATTGGACAGGGAAACTGAGCACTGCTACTTTGATTGAGAAAAATGAGCCTTAAAGTGTTAAACCTATACACTGAGAACTAGCCTGTTGCTCAAGGTTCTCACTGTGTTTTGCAAGATCTGAGCAAATAAGACCAGTAAAATGAATCAGTTGTACATACAATTAACCTTTTTGTAGTGTTTGATGGAAAGTGTATCCTGAAGGGGATTTTCAGGAGACTTGACCTTTTCACCGACTGGATGGTTTTGCTAAACTCAGCCTTTCGCAGTACATTCCTGCATTTCGCATCCCAGTCTAAGAATCCAGTGATGTAAAGAAAAGTACCAACCGAACTCCAGTGCTTTGTTACGTTTTGTTAACCGGCCCTGTCTCAGGAACATCTTAACAGATGGAAAAACGAAAAACCCAGCTTTGTCTTTCAACCTTCACGAACGGCAACCGAAGTTCTTGCTGCTGGGAAAGAACACTAGTGCTACCTCTGCCGCAGATGAGGTGTCGGAGGCGGCACCGGCCGCACGATAGGGGTGCGTGTGAATTCTGTTGGAACGCTACTGTATACCGAAATGAAATTTGTATATTTGTCTCGACAATGTTCAAATGATGTAGATTGTCTTAGAATGAATATCATAAGTACTCAGAACTCTCGACGCAGATGCCACCGTGAGGAGCTCAGTTCCTACCACGTATGTTGTATTCCAACCCGGTTTTACTGGAACTATTGAATAAATATTTTCTTTCAGGTTTACTTGATAGTGGATACGTTGTCTGGGGTCAGGGGACCTTGACAGGGTCCATTTTATGTCCAGACATCACCCTAACACACTGTACTGTACTGTTGTGCCCTGAGTAGTGTCACCTGGGTCCCCTCACATTTGCCTCATTTACTCAATTATAAATTCCAAATGATGCTGTGGGGGGGGGACAGGGTTAGAGAAACAAGTGCGGAAGAAAATGCAGTCATGTTGTAATCTAAACAAGTGCCTTATGTTTATTGCTGAGAGAACTGGTGTTATCGGCCCTTTGAGAAGAAAGGGTTCCCTTGACTTGTATTAACATAGGAAAGTAAAGTTCTTTTTGTTTTTCCTCATATTTACTCCTCTTGTCATTTCTCATTTAAAAATTAAAACCTGATTAGGTTAGTTTATTCAATTTTAATTTAGATAGTTGAGTCTTACGTTTTCAGCATTCTTCTGTACCTATTTATTATGCACAAGAATAAAGTGTGATCTCGAATAGTATGACTGACAGTAGTCCCGGCATTAGCGACGAGCTTGTCTGTGGGTTTCGTCAGGCCCTTGTTTCTCACCTTGCTGTGTGTCCCCCATGGTGTGTTGCCGTCAGAGCTGTGAAACGAAAGCTGTGATTGTAAGACCAGGGACATATGGTCTGGATTCAGGTAGGTTGTGATCAATTCAGCCTCTTCTGCACAATTTCTAGGAATATTTTAGTTGCCATGTGTAGCGTCTGTTCAGAAAACACCAAGTGTTGTGTTGGATTTTCTTACAGGAAACATATATACCTGTCTTAGTGGTTACCCACCTTAAATTTTGAAATTAAGAGAATTCCAGGGAAGACTAACCTTTCAGATGGAAGGTGGTCTTGCTCTAGCTCATGCTCCACTTTAAGGTACAGGCAGGGTTTCTTTAAACAGTTCTGCTCGCGCCAAAACTTCGCCAGATCCACTGCCAGAACAAAGTCCTGTGAAACGGTTTTGTTGCACTGTAGGGAGCTGAAACCTTAAGTTTTGTTTCAAAAACCTTGAGTTTTTGATAGGTGGAAATCTCACAACTTGTAGCAATAAAATATTTTAGAAAAGATTCTCTGTTGAATTGCACTCTTCACCTTTTGGTGTGCAGCTCACAGGATGGCTGTGGAATAAAAGCGTTGGTAGTGGGCAGGAGGTTCTGGGAGAAGAAGGCGCTCACGCTGGTGAAGCGGAAGAGCACGCCATGCTTCAGCTCGTACAGCCTGTCGAGCACCACTACCTCCGTAGAGGGACGTTCTCCCCCCCCCCGGGATGGCATAGTTGGGGCAGCAGGAAAGGGAGCAGTATGTTGTAGGGAACAGGGCCTAAAGGTTTCCAGCCTTTCAGTTTATCCAGTTGTCTTTGAAGTAATGCCATCTTGGGATTATAGCAAGAAAAAGAAAAAGATGGTACTATTTGAATTAGAACGTTAGTAAATTGATGTCTGTAGGCAAGCTTTGCATCTTAATCTTTAGGGATCTTTGTAGAGTTCTATGTGGCAAAAACAGACTTTTGTTTCAAGGCTACTTGTAGCAAAAGTTGATAATTGGCACTCTAACAAGACTAATGTACTTATTACATTTTTTAATATCAGACTGTCTACTTGAAGGGTCTGTTATTTCAAACAAGTGATGTGTCTTCCTAATTGAATACAAATTGATGGTGATGAATAATGAGGGAAACTTCATCTGTTCAAAATTTCTGCTGTTGCTGAATCTTTAACTTCACCTCAATAAATACAAATTATCTTTAGAAACAACGTAGGAGTGAAGAGATTTTTGGAATATGTTCTGGATCCCATAGTTTGCTTTGAGTCAGTGATTACATTTGCCTAATTACCTGTGCTTTCTCTAACAAACAAGAAACCTCTCTCCATACCATTCTGTGGTTATCTTTCCAATCAACCATGGTTTCCTAACATTGGGCTTTTATAAACTTGCCACTAGTTTACTTTGTAAGTTTATTGGGTCCATTGTCTAGTGCTGATGTCTCATTGCAAGTGGAGTAGAAACTGGGTTTTCTACAGTGTTCTTCCAAAACTTGCTGGTGTCTCTTCATTAATAGTAACTAAATTAACTACCACCTCTCATCTTTCTTTTGAAAGATGAAAACTACTTTCTGGGGGGCCTTCAAGTAGTCATACTGCTGGTTGAGTGCTTTAAAAATGAAAAGAAGTAAATGACGACAGACCTGTCTCCCAGACTTAAGTTCTGAACTGTGGAATACTAAATATAATATTTCCCTTTATTAACACAAAACAAGTCTTTTGCTATGTGTTAATAACAGTAATAGAAGTATTCAGAAACACAGTGAGCTAGCATCATTACATTGCTTATTTGCTCAGCTGTTCACTGAAAGGGACCGAAGAATAAGCCAACTACTTCACTTTTACTTTTTAATAACATTTTATTTCAAGAGCCTACTTGTTATTTCAAGCATTCAATTTCACAGCATTTTTCCGAGAAATGTCTAATTATAATATGAAGTTAAATGGTTAATGCTTTGGTTCAGACTCATGTAAATCCATTTCTATTGTGATGTGTGAAATCTACAGGATTTACACTGGGTACATTTTAGTATAAAGGTATAGTGACGAGGAAAATACATAGTAGGTATTCAAATTCTTGTTAAATTTGATGTAAATATTAATATTGTTCTACAGATTGTAGAAAATAGCAATAAAGTACTATTAACTTCCAGGTCACCTGCAAAGGCTCACAAATTTTTTTATCCCTTACTGGTTGATTTAAAGTATTCCCCATTCATCTTCCCCTTGGCCCTCTGTTGGTTTTCAGGAATTTCCTCAAAATACCATAGGTCCATTATGTTTTATGTTGAATGCATTTCTCTAATTTTTGTAGGGTCTTTTTTCTTCCTATAGTTTTGTCAGGAATGGTTGTGACCGGGAGACCACCCTCTAACCTATCGGTTGCCTGTCGCTGTGGCATTAGTTGGCAGCCAACCTGCCCACGGGACACGTCCAGTGGAGTCACGCTGCTACAAAGTGGCACTCAGCAGCAGTTTTTCGTCTTCCAAAGAGCGTGAGGAGACTGGTGCACACCAGCTACCTGGAGGGCTCCGGTTTCTTTTTGTACATATAATTGATTTTGCTGTTAACAGTTGTCCCATTCTTTTTTCTCCCCTTTCTGCCCCTCTACCCAGTACTCCCATTCCCCCTCACTAGTTCATGTCCATGGGTCATATGTATAAGTTCTTGGCTTCTCTATTTCCTATACTATTAACCTCCCCCCGTCTATTTTGTACCTACCAATTATGCTGCTGATTCCCTGCACCTTTCCCCCCACTCACCCATGCTCCCTCCCCTCTCACACCTGGAGGGCTGTTGCCCACAGCCTGGGATCTCCACTTTTAACCTTGACAAGAAGGGAGACGCCAGGTAGGGAGACACTGCAGTGGTGGTTTCCGGACACGACCTGTAGGCGGTGTCCATCGAAACTGACAGCCGTGCCTCACCGTTGACCTCTACCCAAGAGAGGCGCCTGAAGCCTTTTAAGTCATAAACTTAACTCTAGTTTTGTATTAGAAGCCCAGGGGAACTGTTTAAAAAACACACAAACCTCAGTGCCCAGACGAACCGGTGGAGATTCTGATTTAAATGATCTGGAGTTGGGCCTGGGTATTGGTTCTTTTTTCTTTTCCTTCCCCTCCCTCCCCTTTTTTTAATTCTACTCCAGTGATTCTTAGGTGCATCCAAAGTTGAGAACCAGTGGAAGGGGCAAACAACTATGTAAGTACAAGAAGATGAACTTTCCCCATTTTATATTAAGGGAAAGAACTTGAATTTTCTGTCAAGAGCTCCTGGTTACATTTAAAGTCCACTCCTTTCCCTACTTAAGTCACCTTGTCATAGTTCTGTTAGATAAAAGTAATTTGTCTCCACTGAAGCAACCGATGGACTGTAACTGCCATAGGCAGGCAGAGGCACGGTTTCTGAGTGGGTGCAAGTACCCAGCACGGCACAGTGGGGCTTGCCAGTAGGGGTAGCAGGGTAGGTGCTAGGTGCTCCTCCCTGCAGATCCACACACACCTAACCCCCAGTGAAACCCAGTCTGTTTCCTCCCTGAAGGGCTGTCTTTTGTAAATGAGTGATTTCCTGTTACAAATCTCAGATGTGGAAGGAACCAAGATGCTAGGACATAGACAATTTAAATGTTGGCCTGTAGAATGTGGAAAGGAGATTTACATGCTGCAGAATCATAACAGCCAATGAAAATCTGCTCTAGGACATCTGTTGAAATGACATTTTGGGTAGATGTCCCAAATTCACCCAATCTAGCCCTTTGATAAAAGGAATTGTGTTGTCCAGACCACCGCCTGATTCTGTGTAGTTTGTCTGCGGCTGGCTGCAGCAGTTGGCAGACGAGTCTGGGGTGTGGGTGCTGTGGTCAGGCGCTGTGCAACACCGGGCACTGTGGTGAGAGTTCTGTACCGGGTAGCTCATTTAATCCTCTTTAAAAAAGTGTGTGTGTATGTGTGGTAAATGTGACTCCTATTTCACAGAAAACTTAATCATCATTTGCCCACAGTCATGCAGCTTGTAAGGGATGAAAGTGTGCGTTCAAGCCCAGGTGTGTGCGCCTGCAGGGTGCTTGCTCTAAACTCCAGCGAGGAGTGGTAGTGACAACAAGAGTAGGTACGGAGAGGAGGGCGAGATACACCAGAGATACCAAGAAGGTGGGACCTGGATCACCTGACTGTTGAAGGAAGTGGATGGTGAACGGAGAGGAGTTAGCAATGATGTCCAGGTTTTAAAGGCATAAAATAACTTTCTTTGACAGTATCATTAAAGAGAGTAAGAATTGGGAAGAAGTAGTTCAGGAGAAAAGAGGGGTCCTTTTGAGACATGAATTTCAGGTGCTTAACTTGCAAGTTCTATGAAATTATTTAGTTAGTGTCCTGGCTGGTGTGGCTCAGTGGATTGAGTGCTGACCTGCGAACTGTGAGGTCTCTGGTTTGATTCCCAGTCAGGGCACATGCCTGGGTTTCGGGCCAGGTCCCCAGCTGGGGGCATGTGAGAGGTGACCAGTCCCCTTCCTCCCTTTCCCCTCTTTAAAAGTAAATAAAATCTTTTTAAAAAAAAGGCCAAGGTGAATATGGCAAAATATTAAGACTTGGTGTTTTTGTGAATTTTGGGTCTATATGTTATACTGGTTTTAAAGTAAAAACAATTGAAGTTTTTATTTCCCACTGAAAAAGTGGGGACAAAAATACTAGATAACACTAACTCAGAAACTACCTACAATGGAAACAAATGCTACTTAGCTTTTTATACTTTCCCAAAGGTCAAGGGTACTTTTCTGTACTTATTGAGAAGGAGAAGATGAAAAGCAGGAGTGGGGTGGACATCCGGATGTGTAACACAGTTTTTCAGGAGGAAAAGAGGCTCCAATAATAACAAACATTTTTTTGACCCTCTGTAATTTTCAAAGTGCTCAGTTGTAGGTGGTGTTTCCCATCTACAGGTGAGGGTATGTGCCTTGGAGTCTTAAATGACTTGCTGAAGAGTACCCAGCTGGTCAGAACAAAGAACTCATGTGTCCCTGTCCCCAAGTTGCTCCTCCCATTATCCACTGGTATCCAGGGTCACAGAACTGTACATGTTAGAGCAGAAACTTGAACCCGGGGTTTTCATTTCAAGGCAAACTGCACTTTATTCCTGGATCCCATTATTCTACCTACAGTGCTATTACTGAAAGTTAAATGCCTTGTGCTATTTGCAACTTCCTTGAAAAATTGTTGAAATAAAAAGTGAGTATTTTTTAAAAACATTTTTATTTTATTTTTTGGGGAGGTGAAGGGAGAGAACAAGTGGAAGAGAAACATCAAGAGTGGTTGCCTCTCATACCCCCTACTGGGGATCTGGCCTGCAACCCAGGCATGAGTCCTTGACTGGGAATTGAACCTGCAACCCTTTGGTTCGCAGGCCAGCACTCAATCCACTAAGCCACACCAGCCAGGACAAAAAATGAGTATCTTCTAAACTATGTATTTTTACAGTATTTGTTTGCCCCTTTTAATTAATTCAATATACTTTATGCTGACACTGCATTATGTTTCTCATTTATCTTGTGTCCCACCCATAACCTCCTGTTTATGCTGACATTTGGACTTCCTTTTACAACAGGGAAGTGGCTCTTTAGGATGGTGGAGTATCTGAGATCATTTACTAATTCTGTAAATCAGAAACTACCATTCCCATTGCCCTTATGTGAACTACTGTGCCCTGCAAGATGAATGCTCCAGCAGAACGGATGCCAGCGGTTAGGTGGCCAAGAGGTGTATGCCACAGAGGTCCTGATTGTTAGAGACTGCTAGGCCACCTCGCTGAAGTATTATAACGAGAAACCAAGAACACAGGGTCTATCTCTACTTGCCTTTCATCCCAACCCACAGTGTTCCAGGCTTCAGGCCAAAGAGTGACTGCTCCTGAGCAAAACGAGACATAATAGTACCATTGCTGAAAACTGTTATAACTCAAACTCTGATGCTTTTAGGTTTTGCAATTAGGAAGTCCTTCATCAAATCAGCAAATTGTTTTCCCAGAGCAGTGGGCACTGAAGCCAGGGAAGAGTTGACTGATGAAGGAGAGGCGCAGACACTGAGCCTCCAGGAGAATGCCACTTTTTCAAAAAACTCTGAATAAGATGGAAAGACATGGAGGGCAGAAACCAGAAGCAGATCGAGGGTGAAAAGAAGAAAGATTTAAGCGTGACTGAGACCTGAATGAAGGGAACTTGCGGAGGAGGGAGAAAAGTGATGGAGGCGGGTCCCAAAGGAGACGGGAAACGTGGGCCGTGAAAAAGACACCTTTACCTGGAAACTAAAAGGAAGGGAATGGTTGTAAGTGTGAGACAGAGTCATGACAAGTGCCTCGATATTTTTTGTGAAGTAGGAACTAACAGCTGATGCTATCTGAGGTAGCAGGGGGTGTAGCTTGGGAGCTTGAAGAGAATGGACATGGTTTGGGATAGACAGCTGGCTGGAGACAAAAGCATTCATGAACAGTGTTGAACCAAGTTGTGCTCAGAAATCATGAACGTCTAGTGGTGGTGGGATTGCTTCTAGCACCTCAGCTGCATGGCTTGTAGGAGCAGGCATAGGGTCAGACTGACCCAGAACTGTGACTTGCGTGACAGGAGAGACATGGAGATGAAGGGCGCTAAGGGCCATGGTGCCAGCGTAGAGCACAGTTCTGGAAGTGTGGGTTGGAAAAGATACCAGGGAAGGAAAAAAGGGAGGGGGGTTGAACGCACGCAATTAAGAGCACCAGGCCAGACCTGGAGGAAGGTGCGGCCAAGAAGGAACTGGGAGAAAAGGCGGTACTGCAGGAAGGGAGGTCTTGAGGTTGTGGACCACGCACACTGCGGGATGGAAGGAGGGTGGCAGGGAACTCAACTACTCCGTCAGGAAGGGAGCGAGGGTGAACTGGCCTCGGAACTGCGACGCCAGAGTATTCGGCAGACCAGTCATGAAGATGTGGAAATCTAGGAAGTGACGAAACGGATTTCAGCTTAAAGGACTAACTTGGTCTGCAGGTTAATGGCTGTTAGGAACAGAGCAAGGTGAAGGGTGACAAAACTGGGTGGAATAAACTTCTCAGGAGTGGAACTCTTTACATGAGTGAAATGGTTTCCAAGAAGCAATGGGGGAGGGGGATGATGCCAATTCTCAGCCTTGTACATAGAGTTTAAGAAACTGAAAAGGAAGCAGCATCTTTGAGGAAGTGACCAGGAAAATAAAACAGCTGAGGGTACAGGTGAGTTTCTTTACTGAGGAACAGGTTGCTGAAGCCCATGCTGGGAGGCATTGAGGGAGGGTACTGTGGGAAAGGGGAGGATAAGGGGTCAAGAGGGCACGCTGTCAGGTCCACAGCAAGCCGATGGGTGGGAGATGGGGCCGATGTCTGAGCAGCAACTGCATGTAATGAACAGGAATGAAAACTCTGGCTGGAACTACAGCCTCTGAGCTTTGCCCCGTTTGTTTTGAACGACACTGATAAACTGAGGGTCTTAGGCAATGTTTGACCTTATCTTTGGATGAGTGTTTCTGGATGAAATGTGTCCCAGTAATTGATGGGTCCCTGCAGGGGCCGCTGTGCAAAATACTGAGGGACACAGCCCTGGGCCTAGTCTCTGCTGAACCTCCCTACCATTAGAGAGGAACAGCCACCAACCCAACCGTTCCCTGGCAGGCACAGCATGCAGCAGACATCCCAGAAGACTGAAGGCAAGGACTGCGCCCTCTGTAGCATGAGGATCAGCATCTGTGCATTACAGAAGAATGCAGTCCCTGTTCCCCTGCTTTTGTGAAACACAGGCTTCACTTTCCAGTCTTTGGAGACAGTATATGGTGAAAAAAGGCATGGACTCACTGAGACAGGTCCAAATCCTGGAAGCCTGGGCAACGCACTTAACTTGTCTGAGTCTTAATGCATCACGGGTATAATAATAGCCCTTGTATGTAAAGTGCCTGAAACACAAACCCATCATTAATTATTTCACCGAAGTCTTATTAAAAACTACCTACCAGACACTGCTAAGTCCTGGGAGTCCAATGATGACTATGATCCTTGCCTTAAGATCCTCAGACTTTAGTAGAAGGAGAGACAGAGACAAATTCGATGACAGACGAGGCATGCCTTGATAGATGCGCAGATGGCAAATGGGGTGCCCCAGGGAGCAACAGTAAGTCGGTCTGCCCGCCCGCCTGGGGCAGAGAGAGAGGGCAGGGCCTTGCTGGGCTTTTCCTGCTCAGTTTTCTCTGCTCACCTTCCTTGTACTCTACGTGCATGTGTGTTCTCATCCAGGCTGCGTTTCCTGAAACATATCCAGTGCACCTTTTGCCTAACTCCTCTGGGATCAGTGACAAGCTACGAGGTCTGTCCAGAAGGTATCCAGCCATGTAATGCAAAAAAGAGACATTTATTGAAGAAGATACAAGAGACAGTGTACATAGGACAATGACACCTCAGTCCCCTTCAAAATAGGCACATTGGGACCTCACACAGTTCTCCCAATCATTATCAGCTGTCCCGTCATATTTCCCTGAATTTCATCGACAGTCTAAAATCTCTTCCCTTTCAAAAGTGATTTTAGTTTTGGGAAAAGCCAGAAGTCACAGGGCACCAAATCCGGGCTGTAGTGGGACTGAGTCACCTGGTTGATTTGATGTTTTGCCAAAAAACTGCACAAGACGTGATGCATGAGCAGGTGCATTGCAGTGATAAAGCTGCCAATCATCAGGTGCCCGTAGCTGCAGGCTTCAGAATCATCTGACCAGTTTCTGGAGAGAAATGTTCAAGCTTAATATGAAATTTGATGCAGATCTGTTGCTCTACTCACTCATTTTTGTCTTTTTCTCAAAACCCATTCCCCCCTTTTTTTTTTCAGGACCTCCTTCCACTCAGTTGTTAAGTGAGAAACATAGAAGTTGTCTTTGGTGTTTCCCTCTTCCTAATTCTCCACAGTTAGCTTTTAACAAGTCTCATTTATACTGTCTGCAAGACATCTTTCAAATCCACCCACTTCTCTCCATTTCCATGTGTACAATCCTGGTTTAGTCTCATTATCACTTTTTTTCCATCATCTCTTTCCTAAGTTACTCCAACAACCTCTATTTGGTCTCCCTGCCTCTAATCTTATCTCCATTATTTTTAAATACATTTTTTGATTATGCTATTACAGTTGTCTCATTTTCCCTTTATTCCCCTCCACCCTGTACACCCCCTCCCACCCACATTCCCCCCTTTAGTTCATGTGCATGGGTCATACATATAAGTTCTTTGGCTTCTAAATTTCCTACACTATTCTTAACCTCCCCCCCGTCTATTTTCTACCTACCATTTATGCTACTTATTCTGTCTACCTTTCCCCCCTCTCTCTCCCTCTCCCATTCTCCCGCTGATAACCCTCCATGTGGTCTCCATTTCTGTGATTCTGTTCCCATTCTAGTTGTTCGCTTAGTTTTTGTTTTAGGTGTGGTTGTTAATAATCGTGAGTTTGTTGTCATTTTACTGTTCATATTTTTTATTTTCTTTTTCTTAGATAAGCCTCTTTAACATTTCATATAATAGGGCTTGGTGATGATGAACTCCTTTAACTTGACCTTATCTGGGATATCTGCCCTTCCATTCTAAATGAAAGCTTTGCTGGATAGAGCAATCTTGGATGTAGATCCTTGCCTTTCATGACTTGCAATACTTCTTTCCAGCCCCTTCTTGCCTGCAAGGTTTCTTTTGAGAAATCAGCTGACAGTCTTATGGGAACTCCTTTGCAGGTAAATGTCTCTTGCTGCTTTTAAGATTCTCTCCTTATCTTTAATGTTGGCTAATGTAATTATGATGTGCCTTAGTGTGTTCCTCCTTGGGTCCAACTTGTCTGGGACTCTCCAGGCTTCCTGGACTTCCTGGAAGCCTATTTCCTTTGCCAGATTGGGGAGGTTCTCCTTCATTATTTGTTCGAATAAGTTTACATGTTTTTCCTCTTCCTCTTCTCCTTCTATTGCAATACCTCTTCTGGTATTCCTGTGACTCGGATGTTGGAATGTTTAAAGATGTCCTGGAGGCTCCTAAGTCTCTCCTCATTTTTTTAAAATTCTTTTTTCTTCATTCTGTTCTGGCTGAACCTTATTTCTTCCTTCTGATCTACACTGTTGATGTGAGTCCTGGTCTCCTTCCTATCACTGTTAGTTCCCTGTACGTTTCCTTTATTTAACTTAGTGTAACCTTCATTTTTCCATCTAATTTGCAACCATATTCAACCAATTCTGTGAGCAACCTGAATACTAGTGTTTTGAACTCTGCATCTGATAGGTTGGCTATCTCTTTGTTGCTTAGTTGTATTTTTGCTGGAGCTTTGATCTGTTCTTTAATTTGGGCCATTCTTTTTTTTTTTTTTTTTTTTGTCTCCTTGCACCTGTTACATGTGAGGGGCAGAGCCTTAGGTGTTCACCAGGGTGGGGCAACCCAGTCCCTGGGTTGTGATGCTGTATGTGGGGCAGGGGTCTGAGCAGAATGATGGTGCTTGCTCCACTCTCTACCAGATTTCAGCCACTTCCCCCACTTCCCACAAGCAAATTGGGCCCTTCTGGTGCAGATTCCCATGTGGGTGGGCTTGTGTACGTTCTAGGACCCCATGGGTCTCACCAACGAATTCTCCTGTAAGGCTGGGAGTCTCCTGCTGCTGCCTGAACCCTCTCAGGTATTTTCAGTTTGAGGTTTGAGGCTTTATTTCCCCACGCTGGAGCCCTGGGTTATGTCATCTGTCTCGCCTTGCAAGGTGTTCCTCCCGGTTTATCTCTGCGCCCACGAATGTAGCACCACCCAGGCTGCAATTTGCTCCCTCGCCGGGTCACCAGCTGCCGCCTTGCTGTGAGTCCTTTCCACCCCACCAGCCATTCTGGGTGAGTGTTTCTTCTTTAACTCCTCAGTTGTCAGACTTCCATACAGTTCGATTTTCTGTCGGTTCTGATTGTTTTGTTTTGTTTTGTTTTTAAGTGTGTTGTTGTCCTTGTTTTGGTTGTGCAAGGAGGCACAGTGTATCTACCTATGCCTCCATCTTGGCCGGGAGTCTCTTATCTCCTTTAAACCTGTTCTCCATACTGCAATCAGAATATTATTTCAAAAAAAAAAAAATCTAATTCATTTCTTGGCTAAAAATCCTTCAAAAGCTCCCTGCTGCTTCAAGAATAAGAGTTGGCAAGGCACTGCAGGACCTCATCTCACTTAACTTTTCGAACCTAACTGTTTCTTCAGTTCTCTCACCCAGTGCTGTCATTTTGGATAAGCGTCTTCCCACTGGTCCTGCCTAAACCCCCAAGCACTCCTGGTACTCTCTGAGCTTACACAGTCTCTGGACGTCCGCTCTCACAGCACCCACTGCATTGTACGGAAAGGCCTAGTCGTTGGTTTCCCTGACCACACTACCCAGCCTCCTTAGGGCCGTGATCAGGCTGGTGGCCTTGTTTTGTTTTGCTGACAGTGTGTGTGTGACACAGGAGAGCCTCAAGCACGAGGCTGTCATAGGAGGCATAGTCAGCTGCTGGGGCTGAGGCTCGTGGTTATCCGGGGCAGCATTAAGCCGCACTCTGGCTGTCACATTCCCACCCTTCGGAAGGAAAAGTACTTGGTTGGGGCCTTCTGTTTGGTCCCTGAACAGCTACATAAAAGAGAAATTGAACACTGTCAAGAATGCCTCAACAGTATTCCAAACCGGGATGGCAATATTGTCTGTGCAGTTTACATCTAAATGAGAAAACTGATTAAAATGAAATTTTCTCTCAGGAAATGAACTGTTTTCACATCATTGTATGAAGCAGTAACAGGACTATTCCATTATCTACTTGCATTCTGAATTTAAATGTTCCCTAGTAAATTCCTTAATAAAGTTGAGCAGTTTCAAGCTATTGTGGACCATTTTACCTTATGCAAGGTACTCAATCATTTAACTATAGTAGTTTATAACTAATCATATAAGTATCTTTATCATCACTATCTGGTCCAGAAATTAATATATATGTATGCACTCTGACCTTATTAAAACTGTACACTACTGTTATACTGAGATTTGACATAAAGTGGTATGAAAGAGGAAGTCGATGGTCCTCAAATGGAAGTGCATTTTACAAAAAGTTTCACTGAAGAGTAACTGACATGCAATGCACTGCTCCCATTTGAAATGTACAGCAGACACATGTGCACTCCCATGAAATCACCACCACAGAGCAATGAACACATCCATCACTCAGACATCTTCCTCGTGCTCTTCTGAATCCTTCCTACCCATGCCAGCCAACCTCAGCGTGTTATATCCATAGATTAGTCTGCATTTTTTAGTTTTCTATAAATAAGATCATATAGTGCTTACCTTTTTAAAAATCTGATTTCTTTCACTGAACATAATAATTATAGTTGACATACCATATCATTGATTTTTAAAATCCAGGTACTTGTTGATCAAACACTGGCAGGGAACTGCTGAAGTCTCAGCTGCAATTGTGGGTTTGTCTATTTCTCTTTTCCGTTTTGTCAGTCTTCATGTAATTTGAAGCTTTATGACTGTATCTTCTTGAATTGACCATTTTATTATTACGAAATGTCCCTTTTTATCTCTTATGTTGAAGACAGGCCAAATTCCTTTTCCTGAAGTCCACTTAGTCTAACATGGCATTCCAGCTTTATTCTGTTTACGTAATTTTCCATCAATTTACTTTGCACTTATCTGTCTTTATGTTAGTGATGCCTTTTTTTGTCAGGGGCAGGGGAAAAGAGTGCAACATAACTGGGCCTTGCTCTTTGATTTACAGAGGTGTCTTCCTGTTTTGTTTTTAAAGATTTTATTGGTTTTTCCAGAGAGGGGAAGGGAGGGAGAAGGAGAGGGAAACATTAATGTGTGTTTACCTCTCCTGCGCCCCCTACTGGGAAGCTGGCCAGCAGCCCTGGCATGTGCCCTGACTGGGAATCATATCAGCGACACTTTGGTTCACAGGCCCACGCTCAATCCACAGAGCCACACCAGCCTGGGCCTATGTCTTCCTTTTAATTGTAGTATTCAGACCATTTACAATTAATTTTTGATATGGTTGATATTTTTCTATTTGGTCAATCTACATTTTAATTTATTTTCCTTTTCTTGGCTCTTTTTGGACTAATTTGTATTATTCCATTTTAATTTCTGTTGGATACTTAGCTATGCTTGTTGTATTACTTTAGTGTTTCTACATTTTACAATAGGCACCTTTAACTCAGCAGCCTGCCTTCAAGTAATACCATACTACAACACATACAACATAAGGGACATTTCCAGTTTCCCTCCCATCCTTTGTGATATTATGGGCATATATTTTCTATGTGTTATAATCCCCACAGTATATTACTATTATTTTTGCTTTAAATAGTCAACTGCTAAATTTAAAAATGAGACTTTTTATTTTTTTAACACTTCACATATATATTTTAGCATGTCTCCCAAGAACAAAGGCATCCTCCTAAAGGACCACAATACCATTATGAAATCTAAAAAGTTAATAGAATTGGCCTGGCTGGTATAGTTCAGTGGACTGAGCATGGGCCTGGGAAACAAAGGGTCACAGGTTCGATTCCCAGTCAGGGCATATGTCTGGGTTGTGGGCCAGGTCCCCAGTGGGGGGTGCACAGGAGGCCACTACACATTGATGTTTTTCATCCTCTTTCTCCTTCTCTTTGCCTCTCTCCAAAAATAAAATAAACAAAATATTTAAAACAAAATAAAAAATAATAGAATCGATAGAATCATCTAATGTATACTCAGATTCAGATTCCCCAAATTAAACCCCCAAATGTCCTTTATAGTTGTTTATGAACATTCTCAGCATTCACTTAAAGTTCCCATTTCATTTGGTTATTGTTTCTTCAGTCTTGACATTCACAGGTGTTCTTTGACTAGTCCCCTTCCCTCTCCCTTCTGGCCACTGTCATTCTTTTCCATGCTTCTGTGTCTTTGGCTCTATTTTGCTTGTTGGTTTATTTTGTTTATTAGATTCCTCTTGTAAGTGAGATCATATGGTATTTGTCATTCGCCGACTGGCTTATTTCACTGAGCATCATATTTTCCAGTTCCATTCATGCTGTCACAAAATGCGGTTGTTCCTTCTTTCTGAGAAAGAAGATTTTTATAATTTGCCCACTTTTAAAAATTCCTCTTTTCCGGATAGTAGAATCTCCTTCAACCTGGAGGTTCTGGGGTTATATAATTAAGAAGAATAACATATACTTTAGTAACATGATGGGTCTCTTCAACTGCAAGCTGAAAACACAAAATTCATAACCATGTCCAGGACCTACAGTGGTATTTCCATAAGTGGTGCCTAAGTGTTTATAATTAGTAGAGGGTTCAAACCAACAATCCTTACAGAAGAAATTCCTCATTTCACTAATGTATTCATCATTTGCTGAATAACAATGAGCTTTCAGTGCATAGTCAGTCAAGAGTTGACGATTTAGTTGATAAGATACAAGCATATTGGACTTAGAATAAAGCAGAACCTTTTGAGCTAAACTAAAAAAATAAAAATAAAAATAAATTTAAAAAAGCTTCACAGAATTGAGACTTTTGAGTTAGGTTGTAAAATATTAATGAAATTTGGATAAATAGAAAAGATAAAGAATTTTTGATGCAGTTCAGCAAGAGCTAAACAACAACAAAAAATATAAAAATAAAGAGCAAGGTCTCGGGGTGCAAAGATGTTGATGCTTTTTTCACCCTCCTCTGAAATTACATGATTATTCATTTTTAAAGTCTTAACTGCTTTTTGTCCTAAATCTTCAGATTCTCTCCTTTGAAGGGGATCTAATGAGAGTACATCGGAGCAGTGCATTCCAAGGCTCTTGAATACTTTCTGGGATGATTCATCTTCATGAAAATAACCTCATAGACAATTAGAATTTCCCAGCCCCTGTTCCAGTTCCTGTAACAGGAAACTGAATAACTGTAATTGGCACACACATCCAACCAGGTGAGTAAGCTTTTTTCCCAGCTAACATAAGTTGGTGTATTAGGAACTGTATAAAGTTTTTCTGCTGCAACAGAAATTGCTGTATATAATGCCCTGCAAATTCCTGTTAAGACTGGGCACGCTCAGGTTCTACCACTAATTTGCTCGGACAACTTTTTCCTTTTATCAAATGGAACAAGTACTTTATCTCCTTTCCTACAACTTTTAGTGCTCTAGTATTTCCCTCCCTGTATTTAAGACCTGCCATGTCCTCTCCATAGTCCTTGACTTTCAAAACGGCCTATTTGCTCAAACAGAGAAAAAAAAGTCTTGTCATTGCAAAACAACTTTTTACATTCAGCCATGTTTGTGCATTTTGAATCTTTTGTATGACTTAAAGTATAGTAGGTTTCCTCTAAAGACTTCACAGTAATCCAGAGAAGATTCTTTAAGGCTGGGTGGTCTTGTCTATTAGGTATAGTACTTTGTCAAAGACAACTTCTGCGTGCACTCAGTTATATTTAATGGCTACATCATCCTCACCCAGGGTAAGACAGAACTAGAGCATAATGGATTTTATTCTCATCAGAGAGGCTGTCTAGTAACGACTCCAGGCTTCAATGCCCCCAAGTGGCCCACATGTGATCTATTCCACTTCTTGGGCCGGGGGCATTAGTCAAACGGGTGCTGGGTATCAGGGTCCCGCGGATACCCTCCAGGGCCAAGCGGGCACCACACCAAATCCTTTTTGCCTACGCGGTGGGTGACCCCTAATCTCCACCTACTCCCCTACAACCACGCGCCAGCCAAGCCCGAAGGCTGCCCTGCTACGCTTGGCCCGCAGCTCCTCCCCAGGGGCTTCCCGCCCTGGGCCGACTTGCGGTGGGACCCAGCGTCCCGCCCCCTCCAGTCCCTGTCGCTGTCCCAACTCCGGGGGCCCAGAGAGCCTGGAGGAGGCAGGGAGCACAGCCGATGCCGCAGCCCGTAGCGGCTGGCCCAGGAAACCCGCCTCCACCTGCACGCGCGGGAAGCCCCAACAACTGGTGAACTACGGAGCCCACCAGCACACCTGAGCCTTCGGACCGCCTTTCGGCCTCTCCCCGGGCGCACGCCCCCGGCAGAGGCGGCTCTTCGGCCGTCTCGCGAGAGCGAGCCGGGCGGTACCTCCCTCCTCTCAGCGGCCTTTCTCTCTCCGCCCTAAACTGGTTGCGCCGCTTCCTGCGGAGGGCGGAGCCCTTGGACGTGGCGGGGCCGGGCCTGGACGCTCCACTCGGAACCCGACAGGTCCTGGGCTCTGCCAGGAAGACGGGTGCCGGCCGGAGTGACGCTGGGCTGCGACCGGGCCACAACGGCAGGCCCACGAGGCTGGGCGAGCGGGCGCCTCACCTGCGTGGTGGGGACAGGGCAGAAGGTGCGCACGCGCGCGCGGTCGGCCCGGTGGCGGGGTGGCTCCAGCGACCCTGCGCGGCCGAGCCGGCGGGCTGGGCGCACTCGCTCGCTCGCAGTGGCGTAATTTCCCAGCTGGTTTGCGTCCCCTTTCCGCCGCCTGGGGTTGGGGCGGGTCGGGAGCATGGCTTCAGAAATGGAGTCGTCGCTGGAGGCGAGCTTCATGTCCAGCGGAGCACTGTCGGGATCTTCAGTGCTTCTGCCGCCTGCTCGCTCCCGCATCTTCAAGATAATCGTGATCGGTGACTCCAATGTGGGCAAAACATGCCTGACCTACCGCTTCTGCGCCGGCCGCTTTCCCGACCGCACCGAGGCTACTATCGGGGTAGATTTCCGAGAACGAGCAGTGGAGATTGATGGAGAGCGCATCAAGGTGAGCGGATGGCGGACTCTCAGGGAGGAAGGATGCCCCAGGATGGCGTGTGCCCCATCCCCATGGTGGGTTAAACGCTGGCCCCGTGCAAGGTGCACGCTCCATCTTTTCTCACGCTGATGTGGAGATTACAGTTGGGGACTGAAGGATTTGTATTTAGCAAAGTTCTAAGGCAGCCCTTCTCCGACTGTAAATGTCATGCTAATCACCTGGGGATCTTGTGTTTTTGAAAGCAGATTCTGCCTTGGTAAGATGCTGCTAGCCCCTGGACCCCACTTTGAGTGGCAGGAGTTTAGGGGGCATCCACGGACTCACTGACAGGTCTTATGTGCTGGGAGTCATCGAAGTAAGATCACAGGAATTTTTCAAGAATGGAAAATCCGTGTAATAAATATTGATTATTAAATAGTCATCTGAGTACTGCCTGAGATACCGGGGCAGTGAAGCCCTGTTGCCTTTGGGGAAAGACCTTGCTTTTGCTACAGTAGTTTCTGTATGACTGGGGGTTGTTTAGAAAAACCTGCAGGAAAACAGGATGTTTTCCGGTGGAAACATCCTGTCCATGATAATTCCTGTTTGGGTGCCAGTATACATTCCACCCTCTCCCAATTCTTTCCTAATGCTTATCGGTGGCTCCTGAGGCCAGGGACACACGCAGAGTGGAGCAGGCAGTAAAGCCAAGGCCAAGGTGGGGCTTCTGAGGAGTTGGAAGGGGGGTGACACTTGAGAATGAGAGTTAGTGACAAGGGCCAAGGCTTCTAATGGGGTGACCCTTAGACACACTTTATTCTAAGGCACCACCAACTCCTCTAAAACCTCAATCTAATGCCCACCTTACAACCTGCAGACTCCAATTTTGTTGGAACCTATAGAAGGTTTGTTTAATTTTCACTCTAATATTCAAGGTGTAGTCCTTTGGGTGCACTGTGTTAGAGAGTTAAGACTGATTTGTGCCCTGGCTGGTTGGGCTTGGTTGGAGCATCATCTTATACATGAAGGCTGAGGGTTCGATTCCCATTTGGGGCACATACCTAGGTTGTGTGTTCCATTTACACTGGGGGTGGGTACAGAAGGCAAGCAATGTTTGATGTTTCTCCCCCGCCCCCCCACCTCTCCTCCTTCCTTCCTCTCTCTAAAATCACATGTCCTGGGTTGAGGATTCAAAAAGAAAAAAGAACAATTTGTATCCATTGCAGAGGAAAAGACAATAAGAAAGGGCTGAATATTTTTCATCAGAATTAGGTTAGACCTAGGAACCTGTGGGCAGATTAAATAAGGGGGCTTGTGAAGTTGGAGAGGGAATTTAGTTTGGAAGAAGCAGGAGTTCTGGGAGAAAGTGCTTGGGCTTTGGTGCCCAACGGACCTGGCCGAAATCTCACCCTGTGAAAGGGTAGGAATCGGCTGTGTGTCCTGAATAGGGCAGCCAGCTTTGCCTGAGACTGTTGCTGTTTTGAAACCGGAAGTCCCAAATTCCTGGAACACTCTCAGAGTCAGGTGAATGGGGGTGGTTGGTTCCCCTGTTCCTCAGGCAACTTCCTTAATCTTTCAGAGTCTGTTTTGTCCCCTGAAACACTGGGGTGCTGCCACCGTGTCAGGCTGCTGTGAGGGTTAGATGAGGACACGTATGGACCGCCAGGTCCACAGTTGGTGATGTTTGGAAGTGTTGTCTTCATTTCGGGTCTGCTGTCTTCACTTCATTATTCCTCTCTTTTCTCTGCCATTTTTCGTTTTCAGATCCAGCTCTGGGACACCGCGGGGCAGGAGCGGTTCAGAAAGAGCATGGTGCAGCACTACTACAGAAACGTGCACGCCGTGGTCTTCGTGTACGACGTGACCAACATGGCGAGCTTCCAGAGCTTGCCGTCTTGGATAGAAGAATGCAAGCAGCACTTGCTAGCCAGTGACATACCACGGATTCTTGTTGGAAATAAATGTGACCTAAGAAGCGCCATCCAGGTGCCTACAGACTTGGCACAGAAATTTGCTGACACGCACAGTATGCCTTTGTTCGAAACCTCTGCTAAAAACCCCAATGACAACGACCACGTGGAAGCCATATTTATGACCCTGGCTCACAAGCTGAAGAGCCACAAACCGCTGATGCTCACCCAGCCCCCAGGTGACGGAGTTCCCCTGAAGCCTGAACCGAAGCCTGCAGTGACGTGCTGGTGCTGAATGACAGTTTTCATCACACTGTTTGATTCTGACCAGAGAAATGAGTTTGGAGTATGACTGTGATCGTCGTTAAGATTTAATCTGAAATGTAATGGATCACCCTGACGCTTCACTGTTTATGGTCTCCATGCTCACTCTGTCTTTACGTAGTCAAGGGTGCCACTGTGTCCACAGGAGAAAAAATCTGGTTGTCAGGTGAGGTTGAAGATGAAGCAAAGGGAGGATGGTCAGAGCATTTTTCCGTTAGAGCCAGTGAAGGAGGCTTCCAGCGAGAGCCTGCTGGGGGTTGGGGAGTCAGCACTGTTCAGTCCTGTGTCCAGTGATTGGAAAAAATGCCAAGGGTTTAGTACACACGTAATGGTATGTCCTTCGAAAGGGAGGTTTCTCAATAGGGTAAAAACTTGTAGTGGTCTCTCCCTGTAGTTCTTTCTTTGTATTATTAATGGGTTTAATTGTGTTGTTATTGGTACATTTTAGAGCCAAGGCTTTATTAGTTTCAGTGGGAGGAGAAGGCATAGAGTGTCTTCTGAGTCTTGGTCTATAAAGAATGACTTTCCCAATAGTTCTTGATATTTCATTCGATATTTCTAATCAATATCAATGAGTTCTACAGAAATGATTGTTATTTTTAAAAGAGTGATTTGAATTGTTTTCTTACTAAATTCTATTAAAATATGCAAAAATAAGTGAAATTTTAGTGCAAATGAAGTGACATAATAAGGTGCTTTATATTTTATTATGGTATCTTTAAACAGTAAAAAGGAAACGGAAAACCTGTGAGGAGTTGTGACTTGGGGGAAGTAGCTAAACACGGTTCCCGGCTATCGCAGGAGACTGAGCTTTCAGTGATTTTAAGATGCGTGTCTGGCACTGTGTCTCTTTCCCCCACCCCCAAGCAACTTCATGGCTAGAGGCTGAACTAACACATCATCTTCCATTTACATTGTAGCTCTGAGGATATGCCCTTAATTGCTATGAGCCTACATATAGTTCTGTAACAGTATGTGTTATGGCACATCAGTTCTTAAAATCTTTAAATTGTATGGCCACAACATGCTCTTCCTCCTTGGTATGAAAAACAAGTTAGAAATTTAAAAAATCTTGTCTGCCCTTCACTGGCAGAAAGAATATTTGAAACAGATTTTTTTTACCCCTAGGTATTTTTACTTTGAATTTAAGACTTTGCACATAAAAAGTAGTAAGCTTGCATATGAAACTGTTACATGAATGGAATGTAAGCCATGAACTTCAGCTGAAGTGCGCACATCAGTTCTGATAGGTTGCTGTCCTCTGTCATTTTGGAGGAGATGAAGCCAAAAGATGATTGTACTTAGAATATTTTCAGAATGTGGAAACCAATTAAATATGGATCTCATTTAGTTTAGGAGTTTTGTTTTATCATCATGGTGGTCCTAACTGGATAATTTAATTATGAAAATGAGATAATTCTATTAAATGAGCTAACTAAAAGTAATAATTATAGAAAATAGTTGTTCAGTTTTTAATATTAGAGCTTAAGGAAAAACAGATTGGCTTTATTTGTGTCAGAGATTAATCCATTTTTCTTACAGAATTAAAAATGATTTGACTTTATCTAAATTCATGTTGATTTGTAACTATTTTTATAGTGAAACAGCATCAACTGTAATAATTGTGTTGGGCGTAATAGTTTTTTAAAGAAGGGAATCCGTTTGTTGCTTTTGGAAACATTTTGTAGAGTGGGGGAAGAAAGTTCATAGACTTTCCAAGCACATTTATGTTTTTCAGTGCTGTTATTAATGGTTTTTAAAAAAAGGAGTTTGTTTCTTTTTGTAAGAGCTTAGTAGTAACTATACTTTACAGTTCTGTGAAAGGACTTATTTTTTTCACTTTAATATTTATTTAAAAATATTTGTATCATTTGTAATGATTTACTTTATTTTTTCTATATTATTTTTTAAAAGAATATACTTACTAGTTGTATGGTGATAAAGCTTTTAGATATTTTCTACAATATTTATAAAATACTTCGTTGACTATTGAGAAATCACTTCCAAAATGGTGGCTATCAAACAGATACTAATTTGTAAAGCACAAATCACACGTCTGGTAACTCCTGTGTGGATTTATTTTAACTGTGGCCTTCAACTGAAAACATCAGGTACGTTTTGGCGATGTCTTCGTGTGAGAGCACCGGAGGAAGCCCACCCAGCATCTCACGCGGCGGGCTGTTGATGCCCGTGCTTTGTTGGCAGGGTACTGCTGTTCCTCACGGGCCCGAATGAAGTCGTGCTGCGGGATAACGTCACTGTAACATTGCCCTCATGAAGTTCAATAAACCAGCTTTGCCAAAAAAGGAGTTGTGTTGCCATCGGGGCCACTTGGCTGGCTACCTGCTTCCCCACCCCTGCCCCGGCCGAGGAAGACTTCCCAGGGGGAGGGTGTGCTGCATATGCCTTTTCCTTTCCCAGAACAACACGTTGTTCCACTTCTGTAATGACAGGTGTCTGCAATACAGATTTCTTACTAAGGAATGTGCTACTTTAAGAGTTAGTGTTAGAAAAACTATCTTTTCCTGGTAGGTGTTTGGACATGTTTCCCTCTGATGGGGTTTGTTTCTAAAACCTGTGTCACCTCTAAAAATGCTTCTATCTGAGCGTTTCAAAAGTTAAATTTTCCATTCTGTTTAAACATTTTCCAAACTAAGACTTACGCTGGAGTTTGGATCCATTTGTGAAAGTGTATGTGTAGCTTAGTGTACAACCTTCCAGTAACAATGTGGTGGGTGGGGCTGAAAACAGCTTTCAGGTTTAATAAGCCTGGTTGACAGTGTTCTGTTTGGACCCAAGGATCTTTGCAAGGTCTTTTTCCCCCCTTAACTTTGACAGTCATTAAATGCAAGTATCAAAATACACTGGTCCTAGCCCTGGCTGGTGTGGCTCAGTGGACTGAGCGCCAAACTAGGAAGCAGAGGATCATTGGTTCTGTTCCCAGTCAGGGCACATGTGTGGCTGCAGGCCAGGTCCCCAGTAGGGGGCGCATGATAGGCAACCACACATTGATGTTTCTCTCCTTTCTCTTTCTCCTTCCATCCCCTCTCCCTAAAAGTAAATAAAATCTTACAAAAAATACACTGGGTTTAGAAACATGAAGTGTGAAATCAAGATTTTCAAAATAATGAAGCATATTAAATCCTACCAGTTCCATTCCATTCCTCCCTAGAACATTCCTTTGGGTGGAGGGGGAGCTACTTCTGTCAGCTCTTCTTCCAGGAGCCTTGACTGCGCGTGGTCTTCATCCCCTCACAGGCAGCATCTAGTCTTTAATATCATTTGTCTCCACAATCTCCCTTTTCCCCAAAGTGTCCACTGTTTGACAATCGCTCATGTCTGTAAGGGATTCCTCTCATTCTTCAACGACTTGGCTCCAAGAGGCTCGCAGAGGAGAAGCATCCCTGATGCGGTTGGCTGAGTCATGCTTTGCGAACAGGAGCAGAGCAGGCCCAGCGCGGTGAAACAGCAGTCGAGCGCTCAGACTGCTGAGAACATGTGTCTTCTGGGAGTTTTGTTACATGGAAGTGAAATGAAGTCACTGTGCTTTTAACTCCTTGGCGACGCTTAGAAAAACAAAGCAGCAATTCTTTAGAAAGGTAATGAGCTTAGAACACTGAAGTCCTCATCTTTTTTTCTCGAATCATGACGGCAAGCAAGGTCCATCCTGTTCTACCTACTAAATCTTGGTGAGACTTCTACAATCCATGTTACCTCTCCCAGCCTCAGTTTCCCCACCTGCATAACTGGGTCAGTAATGATACCTGACCCCTTTTATGTCTTCAGACAATTATTGGGTTGACTTAAACTAATGAAATCCTTAGAAGCGTGAATAGGACTCCTTTCTTCCTCAATTGACAGTTATTTCTAATACAGACATCTTCACTTTCTATTGTATTTTTGTCTTACGGGAGCCATTATCCCTAAATTTCCTACAGCCAAAATCTTTCTTGGTTTTATGAATTGAATTCAAATGGGATACTCATGATTTCAGATCTCCCCCAGAGCAGAAACAAAACAAAAAGTTACTGAATTTCCAAATTGTGTGCCCCAATCTGGAGTTTCTGACCAGCACAGAGGCTTGCTCAGATGACATCTCATTACCACTGTCCTAAAGCCTCAAGCCTCAGAGGTGACCCCCTGACTCTGGGCTGCACAGGCAGGAAACTTGTCTCCTAGAAGCAGCTTTTGTGTCTCACACTTTCTTCCCCTCCCTAAGGCGGCTGCCATTGCCCAAATTCCAAACCCTGGGCTGAAGGGAGGGGTCTTGAGGAGGCTTCCCCTCCTGAGCCTCAGGACTCCTTCCTTCAGCCCAGGGTTTTGGAACTCGGGCAATGGCAGCCGCCTTAGGGAGGCAGAGGCGTGGGCTTGAAATCCATTTCTATTTGGGAGGCCGCTGGCTCAGCCACCCTCTCCTATTTCCTCCCTCGGACAGCTAGCTCTCTGTCTGGTAGGCAGCTCTGCCCTATGTCTAGGACCAAGGTGCTTTCCGAAGATGTGTGAACATTTTGGGGACCTGAGGGGGAAAAAAGGTTGACTTCAAAATATGAAAACAAAACAAAATTAAGAAACGTTTAATTAAAGCCTCGGGGAACCCCCATCCCCAGTCGGGAGGAGTGCAGACCATTCCATTGTTCCGGGCCCTCTGGAAGGCCGCTGGTCCCAGGCACCTGCGTCCTGGTGTGTCGCCTGGTGGAGCATTCTTCCGGCTCAGTGTTCAGTGTCCTGTGTACCTGAGCGATCATCCCAGCGGAGAACCAGACTTCAGAATGGAAAAAAAGCGCTTTAAAAATGAGAAGAAATAAAATAACGTCTTCTGTTATGCGAGGAAATACTGTGTTGTTTCACCAAACAGAACGGTAAGAGTATGCCCCCCATGGGGTGAGGAAGACCATTTGCTGGCATGTGGGGAGGGCAGTAGAGTTTTGTTTGTGTGAATGCACCCGGAGATGATGTCGATGTAGAAATTCGGCATTGCTGATACTTGGTGCATGGGTTGCCGTGGCTGACGGACAGACGCATGACTCACACACGGAATCAGGTACCCGGAGTCTGCAGTCCACACAGGGGAGAGGCGGCCCGCAGCGCCCCCACCGTTCACGAACTTTCAGTGGATTGTGACCACACAGGTTTACCCACGCCTGGTTGGGTGGGTTTACTAGTAATATTGTATCAGATGGCAACCTTTTTGTCATTCTTTGTTGTGACAAAGAATGAAGACGAGACTCCAGACCAGAATCCGGGTGTGGTCACAGGTACTGAAGAACAAGGCTGCGGATGGCAGGGCTGTGCTGGCACCATCGGGACACTCCCTCCAGGGACGTGGACAAGGGCGTTTCCACTGCCACGCGCAGAACATTGAAGACTCCCTGACAGCTTTCCATGGAGCCGTTAGTTTGCCGCTGAGCCAGGAAATTCAAGGAAGGCAATTACTCGGACAGGATTAGGACAGGTAATGTTCACCTCTGTGACACTTGTGTTTAAATATGTTTGTACTCAATAGCTTTCTCCTTTTTCTTTAACCTTTTATTGTGGGGACTTGGGCACGTAGAAATACACAGGGTAAGCTAACGAACCCCCACATCGCCGCCTCCCAGCTCCACCCACACATGGCCAATGGGGCTCTGTCTACGTCCCCACCCACTCCCCCTCCTCCTCCACTGCGTCTTGAAGAAAATTCCAAACAGCCTGATTGGTTTTTAAAGATATTTTAAGCCCTGCTGGTTGGAGAGCCGTTCTTTTCTTTCTCTGGTGACTGCAGGGGTCTCTACCCGACCTGCACGCAGCGCCCAGAGAGCGAGTTTCCCTTGGTAGCCCCCCACCTGCCAGGCAGCTCCCTGTCATCTCGTTGGCGTTCAGCGCCCTTGCCTTCTCTGCCGTCCATCAGAGAGACTTCGGGTTGATTTCGCTGATTTTTCTGGAGTCATGGGTGAATGTGGAGTCCTGCCAATTACACAGCAAACTCCTCATCTTTCCACATGCCTCCTCAGGTCTTACTACAATGCTCTGAAAATGGGAAATGATTAACAGTATTTTTAGACAACTTAAAATGTAAAGTTTGCTTAGCAATTTAGATACACGGGTGGGCGGCTCATAAGAGAACGTTACCCCTTTCTGCCCTTGACGTCGGAAGGAAGACAACGACCGATGATTGTATATTTTGTTTAATACTTGCATTGTTTCTATAGCGCAATTATAGCAATCTTTAAATTTACTTTTCATTACAAATATTTGTCAAGTTTTGTTTCAGAAACATTTTTCCTACTCTCTTGCACATGCACCCAGACACACTACAAAAAACTCATTCATAACACAGTAAGGGCAAACGTTATTCATGTAAACATCTTTCATTAATTTCCCATAATTTAAAAAAAATCATAGAATTATAGATATTGAATAAGGCTCATAGATTTAGTTCAAATTCCACAGAAGGCCAGTCAAAGATGCTCATTAACTGTGCTGGGGTTAACTTTTGGTCGCAATAAATGCTGAAAGCGTACCCCTGGCTTCCGATCCATAAACATCCCTCACAACCTCAGAAATGCATTTCACAATAAAAAGAGAATGTAGAAAACCCAGGAGGAAAAAGCTGTTGAAGTTGGGAGCTTAGAACCATGAACTGAATTTCTACTATGATAAGCAGGCATTACGTAGTCCCTGTATTTCCCAATACATGAATCAAGATTAATTATAGTAACCCGAAATGTAACCAAGTCAATATGTTAAGATACATTGGCAGGTGTGTACATATTGCTAGTATACACAGTGAAATTTGTCATAAAAGTGATCATTTCATTATATCCAGGACCAAAGCTGAAAAAGAAAACTCCCCATTCAAGTTGAAAATCATTATAAAGGAATATTTTAGTAACCTAAGAGTCGGGAGACTTGGGAGGTATGTCCTAGGGGTGTGATTGGTCTTGGGACTGAAGTCACAGACAGAGGAAGCGAGGACCGACGTTGTCCAAGGGCGTCTCTCTCTGGTCGGAAGTTTGGTGCCTTCGTGCATAGCCTCCCAGAGCTGAGACAGGAAACATGCTGTGCTGAGAAACGGGCCCCTTGCCAGCTGCGCCCTCCTCCTTCCTCTCTGCGAGGTGGAGGTCAGGAAGCAGGGACTGCTGGCGAAACCGTGAAGTCCCACCCCGGGGTCTGAGCCCCAACTCCACTGAGGGCAGCCTCCCTGACATGTGTGACTAGGCAGTAAGGGTGGCGGTTGATGGTGGCCAGAAAACCTGGTTCTGAGGTTCACATGGCCACGTCTGGCTTCTGATTCTGCTGCCCTGCAAAGAAATTGTGCTCTGGATAAATGCACCAGTGTCTCTAATGCCTTGAACCCACTCGCAGGCCCCCCAAGGCCCCGAGTGATGTCACTAAAAGGTGGACACACCTCCACGAGCACCTAACTTACACCAGGAAGCGGCTGAGGCACTGGGGAAACCTACAAGCTCTCTCGGCACCACACGCAACAACACAGGGAAGTTGCCTTGGGTCGGAGTTATTTGTAGGCTTTTGATTTGTAAAAATCAAAATTGATCTGCATTATATCTCAATAGACTCAGGTAATTCTCACCAAAAATTTTGTAATTTGTTTAAACAGCACTGGAATAATTCAACTTCATTTAAATATATTCATTCTACCATGAAAATATTTCATACAAACATCTATTTACATACAAACACATTAAAACTTGTGAAAAGGGTTCCCACCTCTGTGGTTGTATGGCTTGAAATTGTTTCATTGCTTTGAATATGTATGCACACATTTGGCAAAATAAAACCATTACAATTTAGAATTTTTTAAATAAAAAAGTGACACCGAGGCTCCAATTCCTGAAGGGAAGGATCAAAGAAAAAATACCAGTCTTTCAGGGGACCTCAGGCAGATGCAGATTTAATATATTTTGTGAACCTTTGATCTGTGGCAAATACACTTCACAACGATCAGTCTTGCAACGCAGTTTTGCTTGTTTTCCTAAAACAGAAGATGTCTGGACTCTAAATCACTACTCTTTAAGACAGAAACTTGAGGCAACTGTTTTAAAACAAAGCAAAACAGGAAACTATTCCTTCTTGGAAGATTTTAAATGCATTTTGCAGCTGAGTGACTTAAAATTTTTACATGACAGGCAAGTCACTGAAGTGCCACATACTGTGTCACTGAGAAGACAACCTTTGAATTCACTGTTCACAGTTACTGCAACTTTAAGACAATTGAATGTGGTGAACGGTTACCCTGGCCTCCACCTTGGCCTTTTCAGATTGTTGGTGATAAGGAAATACTTTTTCAAGGGTGAAGAACCTTCTGGGGCACAGTAAGTTTAACCAGGGCCCAGGCAGGTTCAAAGAGGTCTTGAAGAACGAATTTCCTTCTTAGTTCCTCAGGTAGACCAGGGAGGAAGCAGGTTAAAATATGAAGAGGCCCTGTAAAACTCAAGTGTTCCTTGCCTGTTGCTTTTTAATTTCTTCTTTCCTTTGCTTCGGAAATTCAGCTCCTGCAGTTGTTTTGTTAGTCCGTCCCAAAGTCCGTTTGGGGGACACAACTCTTACAGATTAGTTCCTATTCCTAACACAAGAGACTATTTCATTACAGAAAAGCTGCTAAGTATATAGGCCTGGCCATGCAGGAGTTGGGCTGAGACCGCTCTGAATGAACCTCCTTGAGACTGTGATGTCCTATGTACCCCCAGGCTCTGGCTGGTTTTGGGGAGAGCAAAAGTGGTTTCTTTACTCCCCACCACATGGAATTGTCCACATTTTTGTTGTAATCCACAGTGATGCAAAGAATTGGCAGAAAAGTACATCCTGAGGCTTTCCCTTCAACTTTGGGTCAAACCGAAACAATCCCTTATTTACTCACCAGTTACTCCTTCTGGGACATCCACCCCCTCGACTTCTTTCCCTACCTACGGATCAGTGAATCTCAAGCCCCCTCTGATTCTACTTCCTGACAAAGCCTTACATTTGTGAGTGAGTGAGTGAGTAAGTGTGTGTGTGTATGTGTGTGTGTGAGGGGAGAGCAGGAGCCACCAAGCCAGACGTGACACAGAGGAAATGGAGAGAGGGCCACACAGCTAGAAAGACAGACAGAGAGGGCCCGGGGGCGGGGGGGCTCTCTGGAGAGACCAGCGAGGGAGGACCTCAGAACGTGCAGGAGAGAGAGGAACAGAGAGGAAGAGACCAACTGGGGTGTTGTTACCCAGACACCAGGCCTTGTCACAGACAAGAGAGGAGGGAGCAGAGCACAGGAGAAGGAAGAGCCAGAAGGCACCTGGCAGAGGGGAGGGAGACAGAGAGAGAGAGGCCCCGCTCAGGTATGTTTCCTCTGATTTGTCTGAAGGTCAACACGGCTGGATTTTAAACTCTGGAGTGTGATCATCCAATATGCAATGGATTAGTTGGCTAATTACTACTTACAACTCTTCCACCCCTTTTATCAAAAAAAAGAAAGAAAGAAAGAAAGAAAGAAAGAAAGAAAGAAAGAAAGAAAGAAAGAAAGAAAAGGAAGAAAGAAAAGAAAGAAGAAAGAAAGAAAGATTCCATCTGAATGGGATGATTAGAATAACCCATTAGGACAGAAATTATACCCACTACAGTCTCAACCAGAGCCAAACAGGCCTCAGAAATGAAATCTTTCAGAGTGTGGCTGTACCAGAGGTGTGACCTGGCTGTCCAGTCCCCAACCTCGCTCCCAGACCTGACTCCACTATTCAGCCCATGGGGGTTCATCAAAACTATCCTTCTCTTGCTAACAGTCTCTTACCTTGGGACCCATTTGACTCAAAGCACTGATCAGAATACACACTCCAAGAACGCCGCCCATCAGTCACAGTTTCCAGAGCAGTCTCCTACAGAATAGAAGCAATCCTATCCTGGTGGCTTTTCACCTAAAAACTCTCTCTGGTCCTTTGTGGGAGATCTTTCTGGCAGCCCCGACAACCTCTCATATATGAACCTTCAGCTTACCTCCCTGGAACCAGGCCACCTCACTGCTCTGGCCCTGCTGGGGAGGGTAGCTCCTGCAAGCTCGACCTTGCCAAAAAAGGGAAGAGCGGCTTCTGCCACCATCTGGAGGGCTGAAACCTGTGCCGAGGGACTACCCGAACTGAAGGCTGTGAGCAGCCCCATGTCAAGCACTTCTAAGAGCAATGTGAAACTGATAAGAACTATCAAACTTCCACCTTCCCGTGTCTTAACTCATCATCCTCCCAGTAAGCCTTCTCTACTCAGCCAGAGCGCTTTACGGGCCACAGCTTGGAAGGCTTTAGGTTTCAGGACCAAACTGGCTCAGGTGACAGGTGCCACTGTTGACACCTGCAGGCCAAAGTTGCTTTGCTCGCCAGACCTCTGGGCTGCCTCTCCAAGGCATCGAGAGCAGACATAGCTGTGGCATGTGGCAAGGGCGCTTTCAAAACCCCCAAACTCTCAGGATTCATTCCAAGCAATCCCAGGGATGTTACACACCTAATTAGCTAAACTAAAAACAGGGATTTTTCCTCCTTATTTCTGCAGCTGTGATTACACATGGCTTGGAAAAAGGCTGAAATGCTATTGATATCGTTGCTTTTAAACTATACAGGTGTTATTCTTAATTCACAATGCTCTGAAGCAGATAAGTACTTGGAAATTACACGGATGAAGAGTTTTAGCGTTCAGGTTTGATTTTACCTAGTGATCAGGACATCTCTCATAATAGTAGTGATTAAAAAAACCCCCACAACTTGTGAATTCTGGGTGAGAATTCAAGTTTGCTCTTTGACCTTTGAATTTGATGCACTGTGTCACAAGCCAGGCTGCTGTGTGTTATGTACATTTGATGTGTATGCACAAAGAAAAGGATTGCTAGCACTACTGAAGATATTGCAAAGTTGCCACAGTTACTGCTTAGAAATACTAATTTCCCTCTTTTCTCTCTTAAAATATATATTACAACTCTTCCATAACTTAATGCAAACAAAGTAAACTCTTTCTTCTCACATCTTAACGCAAAGATATCTTTGTTTGCATGCGAGAATAATAATGCTATAATAATACCCCGGCTCTAGGAGCCAGGTCTTTATATTAGGACATAATAATAAAACAATGACACAGAAAGAGCCAGAGAGACCTACATACTGGCGCTGACACAAACTCCATTTGGAAGTTTTCTCTTGTAAAAAGTGTCTAAGATAGAGAATAGGACTGAGGGGTGAAATGACTCAAAAAGTGGGCTTCTGTTCACTAGGGAAAAAAACAAAGCCATTCTATTGCAAGATACAGATCAAAGGTTAAAAGGCAAATTATACTACATTTAGAGAATAAAAATGTAGTAATTCTCTATCCCCCATATGGCCCACCTGCAGGTGTGCTAACAATACACTTTGCATTGGCCATAGGAAAAAACATCATGGAAAAACCACTGACTAAAAGGGACTGAAATTTCCCTTTTTCAGTCTGATCATTTGGCATCTCTGAACAGGGTCCAGACTTGGACTTGAACCACCCAAGAACACCATGCTGTGTCAAGTGCTCGGCCATCCCTCTCCATAGGGCGCTGCTGCAAGGCTAGCTAATTTTAAATCTGGTGTGAGCGATAGAGTCAAACCTAGTTAGTGCGCGAGAGAGTGGCGGACGCAGAATGAGAGGATGTGATGTTGCAGCTCGAGCAGTCCCTGGTTGTCCCGCCGCTGGATAAACGTAGTGCATAGATCCGAGTTTCTGTTCCAGGTCTCTGAAGCCCAGAGCCATGCCCTTCACTTCTGCTGGGAAGCCTGGAAGGCCTTCAGCTCCACCTGGTACCACTCGGGGGCTTCAGGCCCACTCTTCCCCGGGGGGCTGTGGTCATAGCCATAGGCCACGGTGAGCTCCTCGTCGGCCTCCACAGCTCGGAGTGTGCGGATGCATTTGATGGACCCAAAACGGGGGTGGACAAACCTAGGCATCAAGATGTACACAGTCATTCCTGGGCGGGTTAGAAGCAAAGGCTGGGGTGTGGGGAGTTGATGGGGAAGTCACTCCCCACCCCCATGCTCTCCCCTGACACCATGGGTATGTCCTCGGGGTGTGGTCCCCACATCAGCTTCACCCCGGAGGTGCTAACAGGGGACTCTCCGCCCCACCCAGACCTACTGGACTGGCACCTACATTTTGATGACACCCCCAGGAGATTCGCAGCCACATTAAAGTTTCAAAAGCATTCATTACTCTGTCTTCCTTTTCCAGCACATTTGGCATGCTTTATTTATAAACCAACAATCATGGTCAAAACCAAAAATCTGTCCTTAATGAGAAATCAAATCCACTGCAGCCTGCTTGCATTTCCGCTCATCGGACCACCCGGCTGGGCCTGGGTGGTGCGGGTGGGGAAGGGGAGACTGCAGCAGGGCACTCTGGAGTTGTAAGAAAGAGCCCTGTGGATTTTCCAAAGTAGAAAGCTCTGTATTTTGCCCTCTGCAGATAGAGGGCGTACTCTTTTCTAGCAAAAACATAGATGAATATTTCCGTCCAAGAGGGAAGTCCAGGCCTCCTGCTGACCTGCTTTAACATTTCCCCATGGACAACCCAATTAAAAAATGGGCAAACGACTTGAACAGACACTTCTCCAAGGAGGACATACAGAGGATCCAGAGACACATGAAAAGATGCTCAATATCGCTAGCTATCAGAGAGATGCCAATTAAAACCACAATGAGATACCACTTCACACTGATCAGAATGGCCATCATAACCAAAGCAATAAACAACAAGTGTTGGAGAGGTGGAGAAAAGAGAACCCTAGTGCACTGTTGGTGGGATTGCAGACTAGTACAACTACTACGGAAAACAGTATGGAATTTTCTAAGAAAACTGAAAATGGATCTACGTTTTGACCCAGCAGTTCCACTGCTAGGATTACATCCTAAGAACCCTGAAACACCAATCCAAAAGAACCTATGCACCCCCATGTTCATAGCAGCACAATTTACAATAGCCAAGTGTTGGAAGCAACCTAGGTACCCATCAGTCAATGAATGGATCGAAAAACTGTGGTACATTTACACAATGGAGTTCTATACAGCAGAAAGAAAGAAGGAGCTCCTACCCTTCGAGACAGCACAGATGGAACTGGAGAGCATTATACTAAGCGAAACAAGCCAGGCGGGAAAGACAAATACCATATGATCTCACCTTTAACAGGAACCTAATCAACAAAACAAACAAACCAGCAAAATATAACCAAAGACACTGAAATTGAGAACAGGCTGACAGTCACCAGAGGGGAGAGGGGAAGGAATTTCAGGGGAAAAGGGGAAGGGTTTAGAGCAACAAGTATAAAGGGCACATGGACAAAAACTGGGGGGCAGGTAGAAATGGGAGGGAGGTGGGGAGGGCTGGGGCGGTAGGCTGGGATGGGCGTAAAAGACAGAAAACTGTACAGGAACAACAATTAAAATAAAATAAAAAAAACATACACAAAGAAACATTTCCCTATGGAGCCTCCTGTGAAGGAAGCAGTCTCCCGTGCATCGCAAGGCCTTCCACAGGCAGAGGCGTGGCTCTTGCTCTGTGGCGTTCCTCTGCCCAAGGCCCCCAAGCCGGCCACCTGCCCGGCTCTCTTCAGGAGGACAGGAAGTACGTAAGTCATGGATGCCCCCAGCAGCTGCTGAAACCCAAAATGGGTGTATGTGAGGCGTGGCCAAAAAGAAATAAGCTTGTTTTATATGCTTCTGGTCAGAAAAGTGTCATGCATTTGAGGTCGCACTTTGAACTGAAGGCATTGAGACATCGAAGGGGAAGGTCCCAGACCTAAAGTTGGACAGGCACATGGGGCATGACAGTGAGTCCTTGGCTAGTTTCCCCCCTGTCGGTGGTGGGACAGTGATGGGTCTGTGGTTTAGGGACATCTTTTGTGTGGGGTTAAAAGGAACAATGTTAACCTCATTCGAGGGGGCTGCTGTGGCCACCTGAACCAGGGGTCGTGTCAGGGTGGCATAGCACCCTGAGTTGGTGTTGGATGGCTTTACTGAGGGTCCCGGTTGCACACGTGATGACCGCCTCCTCTTGGAAAGCTCAGCTCGTGTCTCTGAATCCCACCGTCCTTATCACAGAATTGATGCTAGTGAGGCTCATCTGACATGAGTGGTTGTCGCGGCAAAATAGGGCCATGTGCACCTCACAGAGTGCCTGACACAAAGGGAGGACTCGACTGATACTAGTTACTATGGTGAGAGTGCGCACATGTGTGAGAGTGCAGGCATGGGAGTGCATGCACGTGTGAGAGTGTGCATGTGCGTGAGTGTGCACGTGGCAGTGAGTGCATGTGCATGGAATTCTCAGGTTGTGCTCCATCACAGAGCAGATCCCAGAACCAGGGATTCAGGAATTCCTTATTAAAATCACAACTCTTTCTCTCCGATGAAAGTGTTTCATTAAAACAAATACTCCTGAAATGGAGCTCTAGTTAATTTTCTGGTGCGCTGAGAAAATCCCATGAGAAGTTTGTGACTTCTCTTCATTTTCTTGCTCCTTATCATTATTTTCAGAGAGTGGAAAATGGATAGACTGAAAAGAAAGAACTCAACTTCAGGTGCTGGTTCTTCAAGGCGGTGCTAAAACACAACCATCAAGAACACATACGCCCTTCCTGTCTGTGGTCTGGGACCGTAACCGGAGCTGCGGGACAGAGGTGGCGGAGGTGCTGGGAGGACTGAACCCCCGGCGGCCCCAGAGTAAGTGCGCAGGGAATGTTAGCGGCACATTGCGGTGGCCCCTCTCCCCGTGGTACCTGTGCTCGCAGCTAGAAAGGTGGTGTGTGACTGTCCATCTGCACTTGGTACCCGGCTGCAGTTAAAACGGCTTCCAGAGGCATTGTTTTGTTGATGTGGAGTGTGCGTCTCAATGATTTTAGAAACACATGAATGCCGTGAATTGGTGTCTGAATTTTACATTTGATTGTTCTTCACAGAGTCAGTCTTCCCACTGACCCAAATAACTAACTGGCTGCATTGGACTTGAAAAAAACCCTGAAGAGTACAGGGACCTTGATTTTGCACAAACGGCTCCTTCTCTTGTCTCCTGTTCCTACCTCTTTTTGGTGAGAGAAATCATGTCCCTGCAGTGAAATCACAAAGCTGATTTAAGACAGCCGTTGAAGTAGCTTTTATTATCATTGTTATCACTGCTTGCAAGGGTGGTTGTTAAGCTGTGTGCAGCTTGGAACGATGCTTCAGCCTAACTCGCGTTGGCCATGAAAGCCTCGGAGTTAATAGGAGTGTCAGTTTCGTTTCATGACACGCGTCCTCTGCCATTTCTACCTGCCCTTTAAGCAGAAGTTGGAGCTTCGGTGCTTGTTGCCGACTGCCAAGGAGAGCGAGTCGCTGCCAGAACCATTTTTAAGCCTCCTCAGGGATGCGACAGGGGACAGTCAAATCATGGCAATTTTCCGACAGATTAAATGTGCGCGATGGGATCGCACTTATGTTAACAAGCTGGAGGGTGGAGGGACTGCAAGGAGCTACAGCTGAGCAGGGGAGGGTACTTGGAGGGGCTCGGGCTCCCAGGGAGAGCTGCCATTCTCCGGCTGAGTTAAGCACAGCTGTGGTGAGAGCACAAACCGTCCCAATAGTACCCTGTAAGGAATTTAAGTCAGAGAGGCTTGATTTTGGGAAGAGAGCATTAAGGGGGCACATGAAAACTACTAAAATATTTGTAGGGCTACTATGTGGAGAGATGGACATACGGCACCAGAAAGAAAGGGAGACAAGCAGGGCCAAGGGCTGGACGTTACAGGGAAACCCATGTGGGCGCAATACAAAAGAACACTCAGGGAGCCCAAACGCTAATTCCAGAATGCCTGTTTGTTTGCCCAAACAGCCACCTTTGTGGGTAATAGTAAGCTCCCCATCAACAGAGGTTTCCAAGAAGAGGTTCAACGAACATTTGGAAGAGGAGACTCAAACTCCGAGAGGAAGGTAGGATTATTTGATGTAAAAAAAATAATAGCCATGTTGAGATATAATTCACATTATCATAACACTCACCCATTTTGTGTACAATGCAGTAGTTTTCAGTGGTGCAACCCTCACCACTGCCAAATTTTAAAACCTTTCATCACCCTCAGACCCCATAACCAGTTGCCATGGACCCCCCTTCTCCCCAGTGCCCCCAGCTCTAGGCAACCACCGACCTTCACCGTCTCTATGAATTTGGCTATACAGGACAATTCATAGGAATGGTCTTTTGTGACTGGCTTCTGGTACCCGGCATATGTTTCCAAGGCTCATCCATGTTGTGGCTTTTGTCAATATTTCCTTCCTCTTCACTGTCAAATAGGGATTCTTTGGTTTTGTAGTTCTTCCACAACACTGAGACCACATGCCCTATGCTTCAGATTTTTTCCTCCTTTCATGTCGTAAAAGCCTTCCCTACTCTTCCGTATGCAGAGTAATTTCAATTTTCACTATTATTTCATATAGCACTACCCTTACTTTTCCAGAATGAGACAATGGATAGGCCAAAAACCTACAATAAGACAGCAACCACTAAATATAGGATTTTGATAGCATGCCTGCTCTTCAAAGTACTTTCCATTTCTTAGCCCGCCAAGGCCACCGACTGGGGTTGTTTAGAACCTGAGTTTCCTTCCAGTCATAGTGGTGAGGCCCTGGGCAGGGGACCCTCAGATATTCGGAGGGAGTGGCCACCTCTGGGGCAGGAGAAGAGGGTCACTCTTACATGCCTCTCCTGTCTCAGGACCCCGGGGCACATACCCACCCAACAGCCTGGTGTCACACTTACATGTCGTAGAGACAGTTTGGAGTGAAGGAATGATTCGCCTTGTGTCCCAAGGAGGCACAGTACTTGGACACACGGTTGTAGGGCTCAGGCACGTCAATGACCGTTTCTTCGTCAAGGGAGAGGGTGTTCCCATTCAGGGCCCAGTCCCTGCTGTCAACCTGCAAGAGACAAGAAAGCGAGCATCAGCACGGACCTTTCTCCCCGGAGCTCAGAGGACATCAGAGATTTGTGAACTCATGGTCTGAGCGCCACCAACACGAAAAGAGCCCAAGGCCTCCTCCATTGCTGATGGTGCAAAGGCACAGGTGCCCGTCACCAGAGAGCTCAGCTCATCAGTTCTTGACTTTTTTCCTTACCTCATTTGAAAAAAGGATTAAAAGTCCCTTAAAAGACACCCAAAAAATGTAACCAGACGTCCGGAGGTTGTTTACTTCTTCACTGCGTGCTGAAACCTGTTACCTCAACAGCCGCTGGCGTTAAACTCCAATTTTTACACATCCGTTTGTTTTTTGAGTAGCCCAAACAATTGAGAGTTTCAGCCACTTACAGCCTACTCTCAAGAGGACACCTCACCCTTCACCCACTAACAGTGGATAAGATAAACCCAGGACCACAGAGACCCCAGAGGGCTGCTGTCCTTTGGAGCTCTCTGGCCCAGACCCTCTCTCTCACTGTGTTCCTCGTCACACAGACATGGGCACCCACTCTGATCCCCCACTTTCCCGGGAGTTCCCTGCCCCCTTCCCGTCTCGGATGGTGGCTCCTGCGCCACAAACGGTGCATGCTGGGAGGACATCTCCTCTCACTCGGCCTCGTCCACACCCTACCCAAAGCTTGCTGGGTGCTGCTGCCTCTCATGCTGAAATCTCTCTTTGATCAGCCCCCCAACCCTTGAACCCCTACGGTGAGGAAGAGGAGGCAAAGAGGAGGCAAAATAAACAAAAGGGAGAACATCAAATGGAACCAGAAATATAAGGAAGGCACAACTGTGCTCCAGGGAAGTCCCACACCTGTTATAGGTGGGCAATCGCTGTGGCCACCCCGAGTCACAGATTAGCACTGCTTTCTCATCTACAACAGGACTCATGGTTGGCAGGGCCACCAGCCACCTTCCCGTCTCCCCTCCAGCCCCAGGATCTTCGGGTGCCGACCGAGCAGACTTTGGACCAAACAGGATCACATTTTTATACAAAACTCTTGACTCTCAGAGGTATACCATCTCTCCTGCCTCAATTACAGTTAAGCTGTTATTTGTCTCTGATATTCGTTCAAGAGATATTTACTGAATGCCTACTGTATGCCAGGTACCATTCTCGGTAGGGATACAGCAGGAATGAAAGGGAAAAAAATCTTTATGGATCTTAATATTCCAGACCTGTCATGTGACACTAATAGATGGCACTTAGGACTGTATATGTTATGGGGCCATTAGTTGTGTATTCTTATCTCCTCAACGGGAGCTAAGTTTCATGTGGACGAGGAGGGTACCTCATTCATTTATACAGTACAGCCTGCTGAGTGTCCTCACAGAGCGAGCCTCTGCGTGGACTCTGTGAGTTACTGAGTTGGTGACCTTGGGTCAACTGCTTGACCTTTCTGGGCTTCAGTTTCCTTATCTGTAAAATGTTTGAATAAATAAATTATCGGTCACTACCCTGAGCCACGTTTCGCATGCTGCATTTCTGGGACTTTCAGGGTTGCCGTACAGAGCTGCGGCTGTCCCAGGGGACACACTGGACACTGAGTGCCAGGCCACAGCTCAGGGTGCATGCAGCAGTGTGCGTGACTGCTTAGAATGAGCAATAACTTGATTATTGCAGGGCATTCACCCGTAATTATTCCATAACAATAAGACAAAAAGTGAAGACATGCGTGCGGGATGTGAGCTTAAGTCCCGTGTGTTCACTTCACGTCAGACCTGGATGGAGAGTCCAAGCTGCGCCAAGACCCTCGAGCTTTTTGCCCTGAGGCTGACACTTCAGGACCTTAACTGTGCAGTGAAGAAGTGAGAACAGAGAACATCAAATCAGGGAAACACCTCAAAGACTGTGTCTTAAAGGCAAGAGGTAATTCAACTCTAACTTTGCATTTTTAATTTTGGGGGGGTGGCAGTGGAACCTTTCCTGGCCAGGTGTGGGGGACCGGACGGCTTTTGCACAAACAGAAGGAGGGGTCTTCTCACGAAACGCCCTGCCCAGGGTCAGAGGTCAGATACTGAGAGTCCAGCTGCATCTGTTTTTCAGACACTGGGAACAGTCCTGTATGAAGCCATTACCGTCTCATCCATGGCACCATCCCGCTTTCTGTAACATAGTCGTGGAACTTAAAAACGATTTTAAGGCTCAAAATGAGAAGGATAATTAAAAAAATATTTTGCGGCTCAAAATAAGGAGGAAAAACATCTGCTGTATCAGAAAATTTATGTCCCCCCCCCCCCCAATTCATACATTGAAACCTAATCCCCAATGCGGTGTTAGGAAGTGACTAGGTCATGAATGGGATTAGTGCCTGTATGGAAGAGACCCCAGGAAGCTCTGTCCTCCCTCCTGCCATGTGAGGTTACAGAGAAGAGAAGGCCGTCTGTGGACCAGGAAGCGGGCTCTCAGCAGACACTGAACATGCTCACACCCTGATCTTGGACTTTGGAGTCTCCAGAACTCTGACAGATAGAAGTATGTTGTTCGTAAGGCACCCAGTCTACGGTATAGTTCGCTACAGCGGCCTGAAGAGTGCTGTAAGACAATGTCCAATCAACTTCACCGAAAAAGTCCACCTGTCTGTTCCTTTATACTTCTAGTGAATACTGACGGAAGGGGACTAAGGAGAAGATTAAGGGTGTTTGAAACAAAGCCTTTGACCAATCAGGTTGATGTTCCTCTTTGACCCCACTCACCTCTTGGTGTGTAATCCGGACTCCATTATAAAAAGACATAACCGTGCTGGGTCCCACTGCGACCTTTGAAAACAGTCCTTCTCCAGCACTGGAAATGAGAGATTCAGCAACATAAACCCTGCAGAGCAAAAGAGTCAGATCGCAATTGTTTAAATTTGCTGTGTCTTTGATGTGCTCCTTCCATCAACCACCAAAATATCAGATGGCTACTGACTGCAAAATGTCCGTTCATAATAATCCAATGAGGGAGGGAAGGAGGGAGGAAGGGAGGGAGGAAGGAAGGAAGGAAAGTTAAATCACAGTATTTGGCATTGGAAGGTGAAGAACTGGCACTTAAATCTCTTTTAAGAGTGGTGTTTAAAATCTGCTCTCTAGTAAGAGGGTGATTAGGATATATTCATAAAGCAACTCGGTTCATATATTCATATATCAATTCAACTTGGTATAAAGTTTTAAAACATTTTTAATGTTCTTATATGGTATCAATTTTCACTGTCTTCCTGGACAAATAAAACATTTTCCGAAGTTAGTTTGTCAGCACCAAATAGGCAAAGACTTTTAATTAGCTACAGGATGAGTGTTTTACATGAAAGAGTGACAAACAGTCAATAAGCACATCCCAAAAAAGGAGTTTATAACGGGTCAGCTAACTATGACCCGAGGGCCCAATCTGGCTGCTGCCCCTTTTTGTAAATAAAGTTTTATTGGAACACAGCCATATCTATTTGTTTGCATTGTCTGTGATCGCTTTCCCATTACAAAGGCAGAACTCACTAGTTGCACTAGAGACCTGCAAAGCCTAAAATATTTCCTACATGGCCCTTTACAAAACAACTTTGCCTACCACTTGTTTTATAAGAAAAGAGACCTCATGAACTGGATGGAGCAAGAGAGTGCGTGTCCCACCGACAACTGTTTCAGTCTTTGGGCACTATGAGGTCACGGCTGGCGGGGCCTTTTTTTACATGGATCTGATGCTTATTTTGTGGATTAGCAGACTGAATTACTGCTTCCAGCCCTTTACTCCCTCCCTGTCATAGAATTACACCTCCTGCCACTTTGCCATGTGACCTTGTGGTGCTTCTTCAGAGCAGGCAGAGGACATGTCCCCGCCTGGCTGACTTTGGGCTCAGCCGTCAGGTCTGCTGCCGACAGGAACGTGGGCAGAAGTGACCGCAGGCTGGGTCTCAGGCACCAAGGAGAACAGCAGGTTTCTGCTGGCCTCCTCCAGGGTTCCCATTCGTCTCCTCAAGAAGGAGGTGGTTCAGGGGGAGGCTGGTCCTTCAGCTTGAATCTTGGAATGAACAAAAGGGGAACAGACCTGAACCCAACTTGAAACCTGGAGCCTAGCCTAGTCCAGCTGAGCTGCATGAGTTCAGTCAAGAGTGGCTGAACCTCGGCCAGCTCCAGAACCAGGAGCGCAAAGGAAAAGGTTTGCATTTGTCAACCACTGATCGTTCGGATATTGTGAGGCAGCATCGTCACAATGGCAGTGACGTCACAATGACAGAAAAGACTGATACATACCATAATGCACTGTTGTGCTTCGGGGCTAACAAGGGACCAAACCCCTCCCTTGGTAAATGGGCCAGAGCCTCATGTCAAGAAGGAGGCCATTCATTCCTTGTGACATTTGGGGTCAGCACCGTCAGTTAAGCCAGAGAAAAGGCCTGTTTCTTAGATGGGCACAGAATGGAAACTGAACGGAGCCACACTTTGTAAGGCAGGTTTACAAAAAAGTGAAGCCAAGAGAAACCCACCTGCAGATGGTGCTCTTACTCACCAACAGGCCAGTTGCTAGGAAGTAAGAACCCCAAACAGCACCAGAAGTCACACCAAGAACCGAGCACTGAGTTTAGGTAAGATAGAAAATGGAGCAGGACCTCCCACTCTGGGAGTGAGTTTATAGAATGAGACATTTGTCATTCATAGGCTGGAATGTTTTTATGCTTCTTAGAGTTTCTTCCAGTCCCTTAGTGAAGAAATTATCTTGTCTTCCAGATCCTCTCAGCTCCTCTGGGTAAAAAAGAAAGCATTCTGGTGCCTGGCAGGCCGGAGCTTTAAAGAGTGCGGAATGCTCCCCTAGAGGTCAGCATGTGGCTGCAGCACCAAGTGTGACACCAGAGCCCGGAGGTAGGGGACCCCTGGGCAGGGCGTGGCTGGCCCGACTGCCTCTTTAGGACACATGGGCTGTTCTGTGCTTTATGAGTGGGGCGACTCTCTTAAAGGGACAGACTTTATATGCAAATAAAAACAGTCTTCCTCAGAATAGATGAATATTTTTTCTTTCTGGTCAGGAACTCAGCCTGAGCGGAGAGCCACAGAGGACCATAGGCTGCCACCACTAGGGTTATTTAACCTTACACACACGGTGCCGTGTAAACCACAAGGAAAACAGTACCTCTCTGATTCATACGGATCTGGAAGGAGAACATCAGTGGAAATGCAGGACGAAGTTGACTTGTCGAAGTGAAACACCGAACCTAAGAAGCAAACAAAAATCTCAGTAGGGGAAAGCACAGGAAACATTTCTCTCTATCCGTGGGACTGGAAGGAGTTAAATAACAAAAAATGTTATTCAACTTGTACCAACTAGAATGAAATTCTTCAATATAAATGGACAGTTTTTAGATTTGCTCTTGAGTTTTTAGATTCAGGTGTTAATGAACAGCCATTACAGGGATCTCTTAAAATGCTATTTTTCTTCTTTTGAAATTTCTTTATTCAAATGGTTTAAGCAATACTTGTGTAATTAAATATCTTAATTGAGAAAATGCTTTGTCATGAAATTTTAAGTCTGTCTGGTCAGATCGGATTGGAGAATGGTTTTAAAATTTTCTTGAGGTTTTCTTCATACTAGACACAGTCTGTGGATTCCAGCCACCCCTCCCCCCAGCAATTGTCTCCTTCACTAAAAATAAACACCAGAGTTAAGGAGAACAGAACCACTGTTGATGAAGCATTTACAAAGTCATCTTATTTCTCTTAAAGTGGTTCAGAAGCCAATTAGTAATTTATTCCAGAAACTATAGCCTTAGAATTAACAACCGTCCTAGAATTAACACTGGTTCTATGCAAAAAATGGGCCTCGGAGGACCTTCCTGGAGCACAGTAAAGGCATATGATGCTCCAAAGGCTAATGAGTAAAGAAACAAGTTTTGGAACTAGAGGGCTTCCTTCTGCAAAGTCAATTATTTTAGGCAATAATGCATCACAAATAATTCCATTAAGCAATTCCTTAGTGGTTCCCAATGGTTACCAGATCCTCTGTTTTTTTTTTTTTTAATACAATCAAAACCCAAATTAATGTCTCAAACGAAAAGATAGAAAACCCAGTGAGTCAGTGTCTAACTAGGAAACAGACCAAGTGAGTACTACAAGGAGAGAGAATTGAATTCAGGGTATCGGCAACACAGAGGATGGATGAGCCAAGAAGCCAGACAAGGCAGGGCAGGGCCCAGAAATTGCCAAGAACCGGAACCACAACTCTAAGCCAGAGGGTCAAAGGCAGGGCTGGGTTCCTGAAACTCTAGAGGTGATGTTCCTGGAGCTCTAAGAGCTGGGGTCCCAGAACCTCTAGAGTTGCCATTCCTGGGGCTCTGGAGCTGGGGTTCCCGGAGCTTAAGAGCTAGGGCAGCCCCAGGAAGCTGGCACCATGGGGATCTCCCTGGAGTCAGGAGGCAGGCCACTGCTGGAGACACTGCTGGACAGAGAGGGCTTCTCCCTGCCCCCTTCCCTCTTGTGTCTGGGGCCAGTGCCTCTCTGTGGCCAAACCCAGAGCCACAGGAGCCTGAGAAAGGCAGAGGCAGGTATCTGAGAGCACACATCTGCGAGCCCGCAGGTAATGGACCAGCACACATGCCATAAAGGAAGCTAGTTCAAAAAAAGGGGAAAGAAAACCCCCTTGCTTTTTAAGCACTCTTCTATTGTGCAGGGATCCTCCTGTGAACTTGCGTCTCCTTTCCTTAGACTGACACTCTCGTCCCGGATGCTCTAAGTGCCAAGCCCAGGCACAGCGCTGGGTTAGGGGCTGTGCAGACACCAGCCTGGGGAACACCGCTTCCTGCTTTCAAGGAGTCGAGGGCACCTTTTCCAGTGCTGGCAGCTTGATGCTCCAGGCAAACAGAAGGCACCTATCCTGTCCCTCCTTTCCTCTAACTTCTACGAGGACCTCCGACTAGAAGGCATTCATTCGCGTGACAAACATTAATTCTAAGCGGCATGCCAAGTCTCAAAGCTGGAACAGGAACTAGCCAGGGACATTTCTGTGTGCAGAGGGGGAGTGATGGAGAGAAGAAATTCCAGCCAGAGGTGCAAGGAGGAAATCTGCAGGAAGAAAGTGGAGACCCAGAAGCAAGTGTGGTTACAGAGACATAAAGAGAAAGGGTGGGGTGGTGAGGTCAGGGGGAGAGGTCAAGGAGGAGAGGTCATGGGGGAGGCAGGTCTGGAGTGTTGCAGAGTGATATCTGCATTCCGTTTTCCTCCTCCTCCCCCAACCACTAGGCCAGACAGCCACAGGCCCTGTAAGCTGTGATCTGTCAGCTAATCAGCGGTTCAATAAATGTCGCTGAAGGAGGCAGTGGGGGAGGAACAGAAGCGGCAGAACATGAGAGATCTGTGCCCTGCTTCTTCCAAGTCACTCCCAAGGGAGCCACAGTTCCTGCCGCTCCTGAGATCCGACTTGTTCAACAGTCGTTTAAAGAGCTGAGCCTGCCAGGACTTGCTGACACACCCTGCCCCAGCCTTTTTTTTTTTTTTCCCCCTGAAGTTAGTTTGAAGAGGGTGTTTGTTATTTGCAACCAGGAGTTCCAAGAAAAACCATCATTCCCCAGAGAACTATCACTTTCACTTCCCCAAAGCTGTTTCTTACTAAGACCAAGAAGAATGTAATAACAACTTTCATTATGTTGTTTTATGGTAGGTGCCCAAATCTGTATTATATAATGAAGAAACAGGTTCTGAAAAGATAAATGAAAATAACCTGCCCAAGAATATAATACAGTAAACGTTGGAGCCAAGACTCCAATTAGGTGATTTCCCCCCCACTGTCATTATTTACTCTTTTGTAAAATTTTTAAGTTACATTTATTGGGATAATATTAGTTAATACCGTTACATAAGTTTCAGGTATGGAACTTTATCATAGAATGTCTGTGTAATTAGGTTGTAGACCTGCCCACCACATGAAGTCTAGTCTCCTCCCATCACTGTGTATTTGACCCACTTTACCTTCTTCACAAATAAGCTGACACTTAAGTCTGAGGATCTTGCCACTAAAAATGCTGCCACTTCTGAAGTTTTATTTTTTAAAATATTTTATTTATTTATTTTTGGAGGGGGGAAGGGAGGAAGAAAGAGAGGGAGAGAAACATCAATGCGCGGTTACCTCTCATGCACCCCCCACTGGGGACCTGGCCCGCAACCCAGGCATGTGCCCTGACTGGGAATCGAACCACCAACCCTTTGGTTCGCAGGCCAGCAGTCAATCCACTGAGCCACACCAGCCAGGGCCACTTCTGAGGCTTTAAAATTGGTATCACCAGCTGGGATCCTTTAGCCCAAGTCTCCTCATTGCTAAACATTATGACGCTGTCTCCTTTCAGAACCAAATGTAAAGAGCACAGATATTTCAGAGTCTGAAGTTCAAAGACTGCTGTTTCACTTAAACATTTTTTGATTTTGGAATAATTTTAAATTTACAGAGAAGTTGCAGAGATAGTTCAGGGAGTTCCCAATGCCCCTCACTGTTTCCCCTAATGGTAGCTTTTTATGTTACACGGTACATTCGTCAAAACCGAATGCGGTGGAGCTGCATTGCTATTAACTAAACTTCAGCCTTTATTCAGATTTGACTGGTTTTTCCACCGACAGCCCTTTCTGTTCCAAGATCCCATCCAGAACCCTGCATTGCAATTAGATGGCCTTAATTTCTCACTTAAAACAAAGACCAAAAAAATGACACATTTAAAACAACCCAAGCTGGACCTAAGTGCAGAATGCTAGATTTTCTATTTTTGGACAACATCCCTTTAGAGAGCCTCTACAGATTATAAATAGCTAAAGATTATTTAGGCCTATTTATGCCTACATTTATTATCTTTTCTCCTTTTTTCCTTTTATAACTTAACTTGCATTGGAACTACAGCATTATAGTGGTCCAGACAAAGAAGTGGACTTTGACAAGTAAGCCCTAACAACCTGCTTTGGGGTTAGAGCGGCCCATTGGGAGCCCCCCAACTTACTTCCAGGCAGCAGCTCAAAGTGAGGCCTGCCCTCCTCCGTGGACGTCAGCGTGGCCAGTTTCCCTTCTATCATCTCTCCATCGATGAATTTTCCGTAGAGGGCCGTCCTCTGGTCCGGGTACACGTAGGCGATCTTCTCGCCAGTCATCTCCCCATCCTCATTGACTTCTCCTACAAGGCTGCCTCCATCCTGATGGGAGAAACCAAAATCCAGAAACATTATAGACAGGACTTATCTGTATGCACGCGTTTCAATAAGTTTCTCGTGTGCACTCTCCCGTTCTTCACAGCACTGATGTGGATCGGGACAGTTTAAGAACTCAGAGCTCTTCAGACGAGCGAGGAAAACAGGGCGCCGGGCTCCGCGTCCAGCCGCAGTGGAACAGACCGCCAGAGGCTGTGTGCGTGGGGGCCGGCGCCGGAGACTGAGTCCAGGAGGCTGAGTCGCACTTCAGGATCCTGGCTAAGTTACTGATACCTGATCTTGGTTTGTTATCTAAGAAGCAGATAGGTCCTATTTGTCCAGCTAGTTACAAACGGTGAAAGGCAGCAGCGGAGCTAAGTGTCCCTTTGGGCCATCAGCAAAGGTGATGAAGGTCTCTGGCCAGACAGTCTTGCCTGCTATCCACACAACCTCACTCAACGTTGGCTTTCGGATTTCTGGTCAGTTAAGAACATCTTTAGTTCAAATGCACTCAGTTAATTCAGTGCCCATGAGTATAAAGAGTTGGCTGCATTTTCTAAGAGATCAACTAAAGGACTTCTGGATACGGCCTCTCTGAGAATCCCAACCATCACTTTGGAGTTAGAAGAAAAAGGGAAAAAAGATCAACAAAATTGCACTTGCTTCCCCATCGTGTCCTTCCCCCCACTTTTCTCTATTTACTGCTCCCTCCGGCCTGCTTTCCAGAGAGCAGCCAGCTGGGCGTCCTCGCTAAGGGCCATTTATTCCCTTCTAAGGGTCATTCACTGCTTTAGGGCTGAGGCTATCATAGAGTTCTGTGTCCTGGTAAGCGCCAGGGACACAGTAGGTGACCCATAAATCCTTTTGTGAATTGAGCTGGGATACCAAAAAATAATCTAATGAGTAATCAAAAACAATCTCATCTTAAGGTGCAAGAGATGGCCTGCCTGCCTGCGTTCCTTCCTTCCTTCTTTCCTTCCTTCCTTCCTTTCTTCTTTCCTTCCTTCCTCTTTTTTTTGCCATGCATAAGGGCTTTATGGTGTAACTTTGAAATGTGGGTTTGCTATAACAACAGTAATGCCAGGACATCTTCTAAAAGCTTGGTTATACCCCCAGCTCAGAGGTTCTAGGAGCAGCTGCCCATAGCCAGTGATGTAGGGTGACTCCCGAGTGACCCCCAGGCTGCTCTTACTGAGAGCCAGCAGGCATACACAACACCAGGTACATGGTGTGTGCAGTTCCCTGAAGCCTAATTGTCCCTCTGACAAAAAAAAGGTTATACATTAAAAAATGAATCACAGTGCTTCTATGGAAAGAAAAATACTTGGAAATGTTTTTCATAGATAGAAAGTACATTAGGGATATATTACTGCTTCTCCTCCTCCGGAGTTAATTCTTAATAGCCCAGCATATCAGGGATGATGCTCTTTGCAAAATCGGCCTTCAGGCTTTCAGTGATTAACTGGGCTGAAGGGTGTTAGCGTGTTCTGCTTCTCACATGCTGGAAGGAATATAAGCCGTCTTTACTACTTATTCTGTCTTTCTAGGGTCTCACATTTTTTCCTCTGAAATGCTTTAAGCTTCCGGTTTGGGGGGAGGGGAGTGCATTTATTTGTCTGTCCAGAATGACAAAGCAGAGATTCTTCTTTTCTTCCCAAAAGGGGCTATGAATTTTTAATTAAAAACTTTGTAAATATTTTTTTACCTGTTCCAAGGTAAAATTTTGAAAGAAAGAAACTGTCCTTGGAGCGAGCTTATACATACTGCAGGGAGAATCACTATTTTTCCCTCCCCTGGTTCTTGCTTGAGCCTCATGCCACAAAACTTCCTTGTCTGCTGTGTCAGGAGTGTTGGGGAAGAAGCTGCTGCTTCCTCTCCTCTGCTCATCCACTGGCACCCATGTCGCTGTTGGGTGAGGGGTGAACGGGATGAAGCTGCAGCCCCTGTGTGTCCTGCTTGCATTTTTGTCCCCACCCCCCACTGCCCCTGCCCCAGGGCTGGAACTGGCAGCCTGCGGGCACCGCTCTTCCCTCTCCACTCCTGTCCTCACCTTGGGGTAGTGCCCCGAGCAGGCCCTCCCTTCCGGGGGAGACCGACAGCTTCCTAGCTGCTCTGTCTGCAGCTGATCCATGTGTCTGGTGCAGAGGGGAAGGCAGAAGCCCACACCATATCTGCAGCCCACACTGCAGCCCCTGACACCTCCGCCTGTTTCTTAGTTCATTCAGAGGCCAGAGCAGAGGGGTGGGCTCAGCCCCTTCCCCGGCTAACAGACATCAGAGATAAAGCTAGTGTTATCAACCACATTACTTTGAAAGCTTGTAGCTCCCCAGTGCTCCCTTCCTAAGGCAGAGTCTTCTCTTGGCATTTGATAAGATAATAAGGCTAAAAGCTAAAATGTAGCTGCACATTTAGATTTCAAACCGCAACTACATTGAGTTGGGTGGACCCATGCATGCGTTGCATCTTGGATCTCCTCTAGGCACTGTAACTGATCCCAGTGACAAGCAAAGTGACAGGTAGTGGGAGAATCTGCTAATCCATATTTTGCATCTTTCCTATACCATCCTCACCCAGGGAGTTCCCCTTGCCCTGAATTCAAGAGTCCTTGTCACATTAGCAGCAAGATGCGCACTCTGCCTATTCAGGCAGCTGGAAAGTGTTACTTAGGGCCTCCACCGCCTCCTTCTTTCTGCTACTTCTAAGCAGTGTGAAAGGACTTCTGATCTACTGCAGATACTACCAAGAACATGTGTAAATGCTTCAGTAATTATTTTAAAAATATTTTACAATGTTCTTTTCTTATGGCCTGTTCCTAGAGTATAACTCATCTTTTAAGAACAATAATGTGTAGCCAATGGCTGGTGTGGCTCAGTGGATGGAGTGCTGGCCTGTGAACCAAAGGGTGGTTGGTTCGATTCCCAGTCAGGGCACATGCCTGGGTTGCAGGCCAGGTCCCTGGTTGGGGGTGCCCAGTCAACTGGTCGATGTATCTCTCACACACTGATGTTTCTCTGACTCTCCTTCTCCTTCCCTTCCCCTCTCTCTGAAAAATAAATAAATAAAATCTTTAAAAAAGAACAATAATATGTAAATAGATTTGGCTGGGACTACTTTTCTTATTACACATGTAATAGATGCTTGTTTTTATTAATACTTTTTAATCATAAGAAGATAGGGTTTAAAGTAAGAAAAAATGTACTTTCATTGAAGCTCTGGACATAATAAAGTATCAGATAAAACATTTTCTAAGGTCTATTTTTAGAAACATCTTCTGGAAATTCACTAATAACAGATGGGGATATTTGAAATGCAAACAAAAATTAGAGCATTAATTCCCAACCATGGGATTTTGCCACATCTTTTTGCTCTAGTAAACTCCAGAATATCATAACATGTTATCAAATACTCAAAGGCACGTTAATTTTAATCACCTTAATTTAAGCAATACAAGCCATAAAGCACCTAAGAATGTACGGAGTAGGTTTATAAAATCAAGTAACTATAGGGCAGTGCGTCCGAAAAGATGGGGCATTGCTGGATTAGTTCTTATGTGTGAGAAACAGAATAAAATTAAATGCAACAATGAAATATTGCACCGTCTCTTTCTATACTATGACAAAAGAAATGTTTTAGAAAATAATATATTTTTTTGCCTTCATTAGTGGTACAACGTAACCAGTTTGTCTCAACTTGCTTGAATCATTATTAGTCATGATTTTTCAGAGTGACGCTGAGAAGGAATTCATAGGGGGTGGAAGGGCCAACAACCTAAGTCAGCAGTGAGAGGTCATGGCTCCTACACTCTTGGCTTCAGCTGCTGTGACTCTCGAGTTTCACAGCTTCACATGGCCCTACACAGGGAGTACAGCTGACTCTCTACTGGGAAGAGTCAAAGCATTGCCTTAAAACATGCTATTTTCCAGCAAAACGAGCAGTTATGAGGCTTACTGGGTAGTAGATCCAGCACACTCCATGCCGAATGTTATCCTTATATTGCCCCTTGAAGATGAGTCTCCCGTCCGTATCATACTCCTGCGCCGGCCCATTGAGCTCTCCATCCACGTAGGTGCCCTGGAGAACACCCCCGTCCTCATAGGTGTAGACGCCCTGGCCCTGCAGGGCGTCGTCCACGTAGTAGCCCTCCAGGGTGCTGGGAGAGAAGGGAGAACAGAAGGAATCGTCAGCCCACGGCTCAGGTCTCCAAAAAGAAAGGATTGCACCCAAGAACCACCAACCTGTGGTCAGTACATCCTCCTGGATTCTGCTGGATGGCTAGAAAAAAACACTGTGAAGGGGTGGGGACAAAGAGGGAGAGTTTGTTCCTAATCTCCTGGTTTCCATGGACCCGTTTTCTCTGCAGGAGGAAGCAGAGAAGAAAGGAGCCACGCGTGGAAAGTGAGAACAAACCTCATCTGAGTATGTTTCCAAGACTGGTGCCGACCACCAGCCGGCAGTAGAGATTCTGCCGTCACCCTCTCCACAGAGAAGCCCCTCAGGCCTGACTTCCCTCTGAGTGGTCCCGCAGCCACTGGCAGACTCAGTGTCTTTCAGACGGCTTGTACAGAGTGGTCTCCAATAATACCGATGTGGCTGAGAGTGTGTGGATGTCTACACGTTCGTTTGTAATCATTAATGCATTGTCAGTGACAGCCATAAATGGGTGTCCAATCAAAAGAATCCCCTCCCATCACTTCGGAAGCTACAGAGAAATTTATTTAAGTGTGTGTGTGAGCACACGCAGGGTCGTGGAAAATAGGGGCAGATAAGGAAAGCCGCAGGTGAACCCTGGCCAGTATCGCTAGCGGTCTGAGACCCCCAGCCCGAGAACAGAAGGACGCTCAGAACGGTGCTTGCGGCGATTTCACAAGTGCCTCCCCGTCTCTCTCTCCTCCTAAAGCACTTGCAGAATTCCAATGACACGCTTTCCAGTGTCAGCCTCCCAAAGGCCAGCATGCCACGAAACCAAGTGCACCGAAAACTCCCTTCATGGGCTGAAAGTTGGAATAACGGAGGAGACCAACTCAAACTATTTTTTGAGTTTAGAATGTGAGATGTTTAGCAACAAAGACAGTTGGATTATTTTAACATGCACAGACAGCATTCATTCATTCAATCAACTAACAAACATTGACAGGGTGTCGTCTGAGTAAAGAGTGTGCTGTGAGGTTCCGGGTGCCCAATGCAGTGTGTGCCGGTGACAGGTGGGGCGGACGCAGGGGGACCTGGAGGACGGAGGTGGCTGCACCTGACTGTGTCTGGTGAAGCCTTGTCCCGCTTTAACAAGTGACAGAATGATCTGTAATTATTAACTGAAAAGCACAGTCCAAATAACACTAGCCTCTGATTACATTGTAATTACACCCTTTGTCGTCTCCCAAGGAGATAAATAGTTCTCTTTCAGTTTTGTTTGTACTATGAATGACAAATAGGCTTATTTTAAAGTGCACTTTAGCAGAACCCTTGCATAAATCATCAAAATTCTAAATCAGCGAGGCTGGAATTAATGAGATTTGACTGCCATTAGACTCCCACAATTAAAAAAAAACCCTGGTGAAGGATAACTAATCAACAGACATAATGATGCAATAAATATTGCAAAAAACTATTTCATCCTCTGCATTTTTAGGATTGCTGGAGAAAATACAGTTACATCTGGATTTCAGCAAAACAACAAACAAATTTTTAGGGTGCGTAGGCCCCAGATACTGGGTGGGACATCGTGACGCTGAAACGTCTTTTGTTGCTGATCTGAAATGCCATCTTCCCTGGGTGCCCCGGATTTTCACTGGCTAACCCTGGCAACCAGATGGACTGGATTCTCAGCAGCGTTCAGAGCTGAATTGTGTGTTGGCTGGAATTGGTCTGTCAGTATTTCCCAGGTTTCTGATCAACTGTACAAGGCAGGGGGGTCTTGTGAATCCCTTAGATAATAACATGGACTTAGACATGGTCCCCCCTGCCCACATCCAGCAGCTTAATGGAGCCCATCCTTATTAGTCTCATAAGACCAAGAATAAACTGCTATTTCCTCTTAGCCCAACTCATAGAAGACACCCAAATGCAAATTCCTGAGGCCTTGGAGAGCAAAACTTCACTGCATTATTTTCAGCACCTGCCTAAGAAAACAGCTTCACTTCCTGGGTGAATATATTTACGGTGACTTGGATGGTATCTGAAGACAAAAGGGGGAACTCTGTTTCCATACTGGGTCCTCCAAAGCAGGAAAAATGATGCGGCTCTGAAATCCTCTGTCATGCAGGAAATAAAAGAAAGGCTTCTCAGTCTGGTGTTAAAGGAGCTAACCTTTCTTTCCAATGCTTTGCTCCTCCAGAGGAGGTTGGCAAGCCATGGCCTGCTGCCTGTTTGTGTAAATATAGTGTTATTGGGACACAGCCATGCACATTCCTTCCCGGATCCTCCCTGGCTGCTTTCCTGTTACAACAGCGGAGCTGAAGGGTTGCGACAGAGACTGCATGCGGCCTGGAAAGCCTGAAATATAGACTGGCTCGCCCTGGATAGAAAAGGTTTGCTGACTCCTGCCCTGGAGCCCTCTGCTCACTGTAGCTCATTCACCAGCTTCCGCACACATCTGTGCCTCCTAGCTTCCATACTGCGTTGTCCTTGCTTCGTCCCTTAAAACACAGGTGACCACACTTTTAAAATCCCTGAGGATACAATCAGGAAAAAAAAAAGTATGGGTCACATTCTCTTTTACCTAGACCCACATGTTTGCATTCATTTTAAAATTCTCTTTAATTCTGAATACACAAACGTGGTCTTGGAACACTTAACAGCTTCGGCCTTTCCTTCATAGTTTTGGGGTCCAGCTGGTTTTGGGCTTTCTACTGCCTGAGGCATAAACTCTGGCCCCCCCCCCCCCCCGCAGTGCGCTCCCTTCCTCTGCCAGGCAGCACAGCAATATAAGAACCAAGAGGGAAATTTACAATTAACCCTAGTTCCTCTTTAAATTCCCATCTATACCCAAATTAAACTGTGATTCTTATGAAAAACATTGTTTTAGGAATCATTTTATGTGACAATATATATTATCTCTTAAAATACTGAAAAGTAAGTATTGAAGAACATCAACAACAAACCCAAACCATCTGTTGGAATCCCTTCAACCAGAAGCTTCAGCTTCCTCCAAGGTGTGCTGAGCAGCTGAAGGAGGCACGTCAGCTTCCACGTAATATACAGCACGTCTGCCTTCAAAGTCTTTTCCCTTGGAGCAGGGGTGTCAAACTCATTTTCACCTGAGGCCACATCAGCCTCATGGTTGCCTTCAAAGGGCCAAAATAATTTTAGGACTGTATAAATGTAACTACTCCTTAACTGTTAAGGAGTTGAAATTACATTCGGCCCTTTGAAGGCAACCGCAAGGCTGATGTGGCCTCAGGTGAAAATGAGTTTGACACCCCTGCTTTAGAAGATCTATGATCTGTAGGATCTGATTCTTATAGAGGCTCAAGATGACAGTAAAATACTTGAGAAATAATTAGTGAAATTCAGTTTTGTTCTTGGAAAACAAACTGTAAACTCTGCTCGCATTGTTGTTAACTAATAGCAATAGTAACAACAATAATATAAAAGATAACAATCCATCCTTGACCTTGACAGCCTTATGCTAAGAGAGACAAGTCAGACAAAGAAAGACAAACCGCTGTCTGCCCTTACTTACATGCGGAATCTAAAAAAGCCCACCTCAGGGAAGCTGAGAGTGGAGGGTGGTTGCCCGGGGCTGAGGGAGGGGGCACGGGGCACCATTGGTCAGAGTACTCGAACTTCCACCTGTGAGATGAGTGAGTTCTGGGGTCTAGTGTACAGCACAGCGACTGGAATTCACAATACTCTTATCAAACGCCTCAAGCTTGTTAACTGAGATCTTAAATGTTACCACCACACCCGCAAAAATGTTAATTATGTAAAGGGATGGAGGTGTAATCCAACCCCATTGTGGTATCTTCACACCATATACCTTAAACTTACGTATGTCATGTCACCTGTATAACCTTAAAGCCCGGGCAAAGGCAGATACCCAGCAACAAAAACAAAAACCCCCCACGCTTTCCCAGGAGCACCCACTGGGTGCCCTCCAGTCCCCAAGGGCTTCAATTTTCACAGCAGCTCCAGGCAGGAGGTATAATATCTCCATTTTATAAATGAGGAAGAGGCCGACTTCCTGGGACCAGGCTCCTCCGAGTTGGTCCTCAGGAAAGCCTTTGTCACATGGCCAGGCCCTTCCCGCTCCTACAGAAAGCCACCGAGTTCACCTCAGGGCTCCTCTGAACTTCCCACAGGGACAGCTACGGAGGGACCTCAGGTAAAGGTAAGGCCTGGAAGAAAGGCCCCCGGGGTCAGAGGTATTTCCTTGCTTCTGGTTACAGGAGGTGGTGGGTGCAATGAGGCGAGCGGTGGTTCTGCATTTGAACTCCTCTTGGTTTGAGTCTCTGCTCCAACCCTCACCAGTGGGGACCCTGGGCAAGTAAGTTAACTGCTCTGCACCTTGATTTCTTTACATGTAAGACAGGGTTACAAAACCGACTTCGCAGATTGTTAAGAAGCAAGTGGACAAGGGATAGGTATTCAAAGTTATCCGTTCTTTCCCACTCCCTTTCTTCCTGTGCACCCCCCCCAAATGTTTGCCTTATTCGGAACTGTTTATTAGAAGACAGATGAATACATTTGTTGCATTGAGTTCCAACAAAAGCTGGATGACTGCCAGAAAAAAGACCTTTTTTTTTTTTTTGCCTTGTGTGGGAGGTTGGAATACATGACTTCAGAAGTTTATCCCAACTCCAGTTTCTCTGAAATGTGACCAAGCACTTCCTGAAACTCGAACACAAGAAATCCGTCACAGACCCATCACCTGGAACGTGTCGGCTTTTCTCGTGGCTCAGCAGATGGGCAGCCTCACTGAGGTTACTCAGCCAGTGATAAACCACAAAGAGCCCTCTTATCGGGACCCATTAATGTAGCAAATCAACCTCAGAAAATGACTGGGGCACAGGAAGGTGAGCTCACAGAGCGATAAACAACACCTGGGAACCTGACTGGCATGTAAGGAGAAGCAACGATAACATTAAAAAAATAAAATAGAAAGAACTAACTCATCTCTCTCATAATCAGGCTAAAAACCCACGATTCGGTAATATTACAAACCCCAAAGCCTGTACGCATGGAAACACCCTTTCTTTGTCACCATTCTAGGTTTTGGGGAAGTTCTGCTAAATTGTCTTTACATCCATAATCTTGGCTGAAATGAGAACAGTTATGAGCAAAAAAAATCCATGATCATAAACTTCTAGAATTGAGGATTAGTATGAAAATTAGAGATGTGTGTATCAATGTATTCTGCACAGTAAACATTTTCGTCACACCCACTGGGGCCCAGCAAATCCACTCTGGCCACACCAGCCAAGCCCAGCTTCCTTCCCCTCACTGCATAGATGTCTTTATCTAGGACCAAGAATCTAACCTCTACACACTTTCTTCTTTCCTTTAAAAAGAGGAAAAAATGGAAAACCATAGCTGCTGGAAAAACAATTTTCAGATGCAGGTCAGTTTTCACCTTCATCCCTCATTTGTGGGATAAACCACCTGGCCAAGGGTGAGTGGTCTGACTCGCCTTAACACACCTGTTAGGTCAGAAACCTTAACACACCTTATCTCTCCAGGTGTATGTTTGTCCTATAGCAAGGGAAAGACCAACCGTTGACCTTGATCTCAAAACTAGCAAACGTTCTGAAGCTGAGACAGAAATAAAAGGGTAAACAGAGTACACTTTGACTATTTAAACTTAACTTAGAGGTTTAGAAATGGCTACTTCCTTATTTTACCTTGAATATGCATAATTCAGATGCTTCAATTCTCTGCCAGTGGCGCTGAACTGAGAGGCGAGGGGGAGAGTAAAAACAGGGAAGCATGTTCACTGGGTGTGTTTCTCTATTTCTTGTTTTTTTTTTTAAATTCTACCGAGCACTTGCCACACGTGCAATTCAAAAATAAAATCTGCTTTCATCTAGGACTTTGGCTAAAAAATTTAACAGGGACATTTTCCTGGTGATCTGAATATTTAAAATCCTTATTTAGGTTGATCAGAATCTGTGTTAAGGGAAAAACTGATTGTGGAATTTTTTTCTTTTAAAAAAATTTAGTTATTTTTAGAGAGAGGGGAAGGGAGGGATAGAGAGAAATATTGATGTGCAAGCGAGAAACATCGGTACGCTGCTTCTTGCACGCCCCCAGCCAGAGACCTGGCCTGCAACCCAGGCACATGCCCTGACCAGGAATCAAACCAGTGACCTTTTGGTTCTCAGGCTGATGCTCAATCCACTGAGGCACACCAGCCAGGGCAGAATTTTCTTGATAATAAATTCACATTTGTATGAAACCTTCTCATAAATCACACACCCAGTTAACAGCATAGATGATGGTGACGGTTTGGTGGACACATATTTAACTCCAAACTCATCAAGTGACATATATTAAATATGCACAGCTTTCTGCATGTGAATCATAGCTTAATAAACTGTCTTTTAAAAAGTCACACCCTTGAGTTCGGGTTTCATATAAGATTAGAATGTCTGCATGTACATCTTCTGTGTCTGCACTTCGTGATTTTGCAGACACAGGTTCCTGCAGTCGAGGTCAAACCCTTGGATGGGAGCATCAGCCGGCTCTGCGTGCTGGAACAACCCCTAAAAACTCTCATGGAAACTTTCTGTTCCCTCACCTGTTATTTCATAACCTTGATTTCAGCTTCGATCCGAATGCTTCCAGACCAAAACCTCCTGAATGGCAGTAACGGTATAGGGTTCCCACCATCTAACACACCAACCCTAAAAGTCAGGCACGGGAATAAGGAGAAGAATTAACAGACAAATGTTAAGAAAGGTGTTGCTTCATGCTGCAACTGACTTCTCCATGACCAAATCCAGACATAACGTGATCTCACTGACATGTACAGCGAATCCTTCAGCAGGTGTCTCATAACAGGATCAGTGTTGGGTTTAAGAAAGTCGGTGATGAGAACCTGTCCCCACACCGCTTCATCACATGTCATACAAGCAAGGATACTGACCCACTCCCCTCAACACATTCATCCCCGTCTATTCGAAGAAAGCTAACAAAGGCCGGGTATCTTAATATCATCATTCTTTGAGTCTACTATTTGAGCTGAATGTCTCCCAAGGGGTCAGCAATAGGTATGAAAACTAGTGAGCTGGTGACTCAAAAAAAAAAAGCCACTGAATTTATTTCTATTCCACGGATAGTTATTGGCACAGTGCATCAGTTCTGTCACATCATGACACACAAGCAAATTACTGCGTTCGTGTAACACACGGGGGTGACTGGGTGCAGCTGCTTGGAGCCAGAAGTGACCGGCTTGACAGAGGAAGGGAGATTCTAGGGGGACTCCAGCCCCACTCAGTGCCCGGGGCCAAGGGATCAGCATTTGGGAGCTGACATGTAGCTAGCTCATTCCTGGCACACTGGTTTGGCAGCTTGGCTCGGCCATCAGTACTCTGTGGATCAGGTCTGCGACACAGTCAAGTAACCTGCACTGAATTCCAGCCAAACTGATGCTAATAACCAACCCAACCTGCTGGGCTGGTTTGCTGGAGTCAACCAATCACTTGCTCCCATCATCCAACTACCAGCTGTAAAGTGAGAGTGAGCATGAACGAGCGTGTGTGTGTGTGTGTGTGTGTGTGTGTGTGTGTGTGTGTGTGTTCTCGGTAAATTCTCTCTCAGCTCCCACACTCATTCAGCAAGAATTTTTTTTTTAAGCATCAAATTATGGGAAAGTGCTAGGAAGCCCAGAAGAGGAAACAGACAAGATTCTGCCCTCAAGGAAACTTCTGCCCTGTAGGGGAAACAAGACATTTATATGAGTTACATTTGCCAAGTGAATCAGAGAATAACTGCAGCATGAGGGAAGGAGGGAGGCTTTCCAGAAGAGAGCGGTGAAGGCGCGGCCGTGGTGGTAGGACAGGAGGAAACAGGAGCCGCTTCCCTGCGGACAGGCGATGGGAGCGCAGGAGAAGAGAGCACAGATCTCGAGCAGGAAGAGCCCTCGGCAGCACTCAGGGACCCACCCGGCACTCGAAGCAGGGCACAAGAAAGGAAGCAAAATGCCATTTTAAACGTACGGGTTTTGAGCAAAGCTCTGCTAAAAAAAAATAATAATAATAGGTGGGGTGTAGGGTCGGGAGCAACAGGAAAGAAAGTTGGAACGAATAATTAAAATGAAATTTACAAAAGCTCTATGATGGGTTTTTATTGTTTCCCTTACCCCTCCTTAGGGCAGATAACCGACAGCCCGAGGAACTGTTCATCTCTTTACAAACAACCTACTCTAATCTCTCTATGGAAAAGGGATTCTGGGTCACAAGCCAGTCCCTGTGGTCATCCTTCAACTGTCAGCTGAGACATTTCCTTTCCCAAGGAAGTCCCAGGCGTGGAAAGCCCTGGTTGTTGCCGGTGTCAGTAGCTTAGGAAGTGCTGCTGTGTCCTATGCAGCCCTCCAGCTCGTGAGCTGAACCAGGTTTGGCGTTACCCCACCAGGGGGTCTGAAAAGCGCTGGCACTTCTGTGGCTCTCATGCCTTTAATAAATGCCTGGGAGAGCCACGAGGCCACTCGCCGTTTCTGAAGCCGACACACGGTTCACAAGCCATCGCTGCAAAGCTGAGGCCGGGCAACCCCATCTCCTGGACCGAGGAGCGTCCAACAGTCATTCCTGCCACACAGGAGGGCGGGCAGCTCCCGCCCCACAGCGTCCCCTTACAGGAGGTGAAAGCGAGTGAAAAGAACGCAGCTGAGTGAAATGTTTTAACTAGAGGTGGAGCTCGGAAGGCCCTCGAGCTGACGGCAGCACCCAGGCATCGTACTCGAAGACCAGTGATCCCAAGACAGGTCACACCGCTGCGGGGCAGGCGCTGCACACCTTCTGCATCTCCCTGCCCAGGCCTTACTGCCTGGGCCGGAGCGACGTGGCCTGCAGAACTTCGCTCTTTTCCTGACCAGCCCCAGGGGGGACAGGGAACATGCTGGGCGCCTGATGAAGCTGCAGAACCAGCGGGGCGGCTGACTCCCGCTTGAGGACAGCAGGAAGGCAGAGCGTGAGGACCGAGAGAGCAGCTGAGGCCTGCAGCGTGCGGCACACTCGGAGCTGCCTGAACCGGCCCCTGGCACGAGCCACCCCACTCTGTGGTTTCCTTGAGATGGGGACCTGAACGAGCAGATGAAATCCATCAAAGAAAGGGGTGACCACCCGACCAGTGTGTGCGAGATGGGGGCCCACGGGCCGGCAACGCACAGTACGGCTTTGACCAGCACGCTCCGGGAGGCAGCGATGATGGGGCTGAGCCTGGGACCTGAATCCCCATCACCAGTGGTGGCTCCGCTGGTCCCCAAAGCGGGGCATGCATGCACGTGGGGGTGCATTTCTCCTTTTCTGTAAGTTCTACCAAAGCGTCCCCTAGAATTCTTTCATCTATATCATTCCTTCCCACAAAGTAATTTGGACCCCTCTCCCCAACAGAAGTAAACAGAACCGCGAGCGCTACCTGCCGTCGAAGAAGAAGAACTTCCCGCGTCCGTTCTTCTCTCCATGAACGAAGCTCCCCTCGAATCTGTCCGTGGAGGAGTAGGTGACCGTGCAGAGCCCGTGCGGCAGCCCGTCGTCATCCAGCTGCCCTGGAGGAAGGGAGTCACAAGGTAAACCTTAGCACCATCCACGCACCCTACCCAGGCGTTGGAGCGGTCAAAGGGCTCCTTCCCTGCTCAAGCGGGACAGACAGGGAGGGCACAGGCCTCTCCCCTCGCTGCACCAGCAGCGCCACCTGACTGCTCTGCACACTCTGTGAGCGGAGGGCCCCCCGCAGAGGCACTGAGACTGGGTTCCCAGAGGAACGCCAGGTAAGCTTGCGTTTCAGCGGCGACGGAGGGTTCTTGTCAACGACGACCTCCGCAGGGCGTGTTTCAGTTTACCAAGTCCTACCGCACTGGGTGCTTCTCACATTAGCGATTAAGGCCCCCAAACTGATGCTTACCAGAAATGTAGTTGAGACAACACCATTTTATATGGTGTCGCCAGGCACACTGTCTTGGCCACGACTCCCCTAACTGGAGAACCAGTGTATGGGACGAGTTTACAGCCATTCCACAGCATGGCTGGAGGGCCGCCAGCCAGGGCACCTCCGAAACCCGCTGCTCTTAGTTACACCCCGACAAAGCACGTGGCCAGTCTCTAAAACTGTCCGAATACTTGTATACCTCATTGTGCTAACGTGAACTGGGAGTCCAGGTCTGAACTCAAGTTTAACCTTGAACTTACTGCTTTACTTTACAAAATCTCCCAGCTTTGAATGTTTACTGACAACCTTTCATATACCCTCTACTGCAGTGTTCGGAGGGTTTGTGCTTTATATGGAACTGGAAGCAGCCACGTGGCCATTAAAACAGTGATTCTGCACGTGGGCAGCAGTTATGATCTTTAAACAGCTGGTTCTGCTGGGTCACAGCGAGCGTATTTCACCAGGCATTTAGGATTTTTGTTATTATCTTCACACACCACAGAACCCAGGAGTCCCCTCATAGGCACCCCCCAGTGCCTCGGGGGAGCTGGTTTTGCAGACCAGGGTGAAAGTGGAGGCACTAGTTAATCTAGTGGCTTTTTCTAGGGTGAACGACCTGGGTCATGGATAAAAAGGTACAAAAGCATCAAAAACTGTGGGCAGTGCAAGGACAGGAGACACTTAAGCGTGGCTTCCAGATGGCTCGCAGACACAGAGAAGACGCAAACTCTGTCACCACACGGACACTTCACTTCCCCAAAACAATTTCTTCTAAAGCGCTGGAAGAATATCATCCCTTAGAAGAGATGGCAAATAAACACCTTCATAAAGAACAAACACCTCTTTATTTTTATTGTATGATTACATAAGCACCAAGTAACGATGGACACACATCCTGTTTTGTCTTTATATCTGACTCTGTGCAGAATGAGTTACCTAGAATGTATTGCAATGACACTCAGCTGCCTGAATCTATCACAACTGGCAGAGTTCCTCCCCTCCCAATGCAGGTTTTTTTCTGTTGAGGGCCAGGAAATTAATGGTCAGAAGGGAAATAAGCCGTAATTGCTTTCTTCTCGCTCAACACCCAACTGTATGTCACATCATTCAATGACACCGAGTCATATGAAATAGTTTGGACAGTCATCCTCTAAATGCCCAATGATGACATACCTCTCATGGAAATAAATTAAATCACCCTTAAATTTTCGTTTTAAAAAAGCCACTCAGTGTATAGCTAAACACTTTCTCTTATGAAATGTTGTTGGGGTCAACTTCACTTCAGGTATTAACCTCCCTATGAATTTAGCATGTCACTTTTGATTTAGGTATACGTATCAGAACAGTCATTTTAGCCTTGTACTGAAGTACTGCCTAATTTGTTGGAAACGCTTTCCCCATAGAGAAGAGTTCGCACACTTTGGACTTCAAAAAGTTCATGTTTGAGAAAATCTGTTACTCTACTTTAGATGGAGAGAAATATTATGATAACCATGAACACTGAAGGAAAAGGAAACCCAAGTAAACTCATTTTCACCTTCCCTCAGTCACAACAGTCCCATCCTATTTCTAAATAAAACACTGCGTGCATGTGCTCAGATACTGGAGGAAATGGAAAGTGTCACTAAAAGCACTGGAGGGTCAGTCCTGATCCCAGTGGAGGTGAAGGCAAACACATCAGCCTTACTCCGTGGGGGCTACTTGTTCCAACACCTCTTTCCACAGGTCAGCAGAGGGGGTCCCATCCCCTTCATAGTCTCTAGGGAGAGAGAGGAACAGAGAGGGGCTGCAGGGCGGTGGCTGTTTCTGGTGACATCATGTGTTTAGAAGGAGGTGTCTGGACACCTGCCACCTCCCTGCCATTTCAAAGGCGTTAGGTTGCTTGTTGAGAGAACACTGGGGAACTCCCCTCCGTCAGAGCACTGCAGGACCCCTCGTGTCCTCTGCTGCTTTCTTCCCAAAGGAGGAGAGGTGACCAGTTCACAGGACCAACGCACAGGAGCTAGACATTAAGGGTTGTCGTCCTTCAAGACTTCCACCCTGAATGTTTGATGGCCGGCAGGTGGGGCAGCTGTTTTATACTTAACATATAAAACAGCAGCCCACCCCCGACAGTAGCAACGAGGAGACTTTCCCGGGAAGAAATGTAGGGAGGAGAAGAGACAGCTGCGATGCCCTCGCCTCTCCCTTCAACGTTAGTGCTCGGGGAGCCTCCGGCCCAACTCTTGTTCAAAAGCCATCTGGCCAATAGATGGTGTCACATTTGTCTTGTCAGTAACAGTCAATTTGAGGCAGAGGGAAACCGATATCCAGAGAAGAAAAAAGTTTGTGTATCTGATGACGCAGCTGGCATTAGGTTGCGTGCTTTCCTGTGATCTAAATTAAACCTCAGGACAATCTCCCAAGTACCAGTTGCAGAGATGAGGAGGCCAACGCTATGTGACTTCCTCAGAGTGTTGCCCAAGACGCACGTTAACTGCTCTGAATGTGCTACTGAAGGCTGAAAGCCCCTTTCCTGTCTTTCAGTCCCCTTTCTCTGTACATGAGGGGCAGCTAGCTGAAGCCCCTTCCTTCCCTGCTGCTGGTGGACCCAGGCACCTCTCACCAGGTGGGGGTACCCAGGTCCCAGGTACCGAATGGGAAGAGCCTTTGCAGAGAAAATAGTTCTCATACAGCCACCAGGACTTGCAACAGCAATTCCCGGATGCTGTCCCTTCCTGTCCCTTCCAGGCGTTCCCCAACTCAAAGAGAAACACTAGTCCCCCTTGCTCTGAGCAAGGTCAATTTGTGACAGGTGCCAAGTCAGCCAACAGCCTTCCAGGCCAGTTCCCACCAAACAGAGGTTGCACACGCAGCCAAACAACAAGGAAGCTTCACTGGGATGACTGCTCCCTGTTGACAACGCTGTCCCAGCTCCTGTGCTGTTTATCCATCTGCAGCACGATTTTAAATATTTATAGAAGTTAGAGAAAAGGGGAAAAAATGTAACGGCCTCAGTCTACTCTTCCACTTTGTTTTGAAGATTACTCTCTTCTGAATGGATAGAACATGAAATTTTTCCCTTCGAGTCACCTCCAAGCTTTTTCTTTAACCTGATGAAAGCCAGGCCTGTCCGTACTCTGTGCAGGGGTGGTGCATCTGGGCAAGGCGCACCCCTCCGCATCAGACACCGGCCTGCTTCCTGCCTCGGGCTCACTCACAGCAGAGCTGAGTGTGGTTTGTGTGCGTGCTTGTGTGTTTCCCTTAGAACAAAAGACTCTTATATGCACTGTTGATTTTGTACACTAGAATTGCTTAAGGGAAAAAAGTAATAATAATAATAATAAAAGGCAAACTTATTCTGTTCAGTGCAAAGAACATGCCCTCATGATGATGCATTTACACTGGTTATTAAAAACATAATTTGATTTTAAAATTTTTTATTTATTTATTTTTAGAGAGGGGAAGGGAGGGAGAAAGAGAGGGAGAGAAACATAAATGTGAGAGAAAAACACCAGTCAGCTGCCTCCCGTAAGTGCCCCAACCAAGGACCAAACTCACAAACTGGGCATGTGCCCCAGCTGGGAACTGAACTGGCAACCCTTCACTTTGTGGTACGATGCCCAACCCACCAGGCCACATTGGTCAGTGATAAAAACATAATTTTATTTTTGAGTAATTCTTTTTTTTTAATTTAAAGATTTTATTTATTTTTTAGAGGGCGGAAGGGAGGGAGAAAGAGAGGGAGAGAAACATCAATGTGTGGTTGCCTGTTGAGTGCTCCCCTACTTGGGGACCTGTGCCCTGATTGGGAATTGAACTGGCAACCCTTTGGTTTGCAGGCTGGCACCCAATCCACTGAGCCACACCAACCAGGGCTCGAGAGTAATTCTTTACCAGAGCCCGATGATTAGTTGTGAGGGTCATAATTTTGAGGTGTGACCACAAGTGGAGGGCTGGACACTGAGCATGCATTTTTCTTGAGTACAGAGCAGGAGCAGGCTTATGAGAGACGGGCAGGATAAGATATTAGGGGACAGGTAAAGACATTGTTGATGTTTGGAAGGGCTTGGGACAGCACAACACTGAGATGCTTGTTTTTATGCTGCTCCTTAGTTCTGGGGATTCTGTTTTTCCCCTTTTTGTCTCTGCTATGTTTCAAGGTCTTTCCATTTTTCCCCGCCCTCATAAGTGCATGTTGGATTATTGCAAAGAGCCTTCTAGGCAACGGCCTCACCTGCTCACCATTGCATTTTCACCCGCCCAGAGCAGAGCTCTGGTCCTGTCATTCCCAGCTCTAAAGAGCCCCCACAGCTTCCCATGGCTTCCAGCCCCATCCACGCCTGTGGCCTGTGACACTGCCACTTTCTCCCTTCTGACCCTCCACTCTTCTCCTGGGCCCTCAGTCACAGTGGGACCAGATGACTGGTCTCTGAGCGTGCCTGTGTAAGTCCATCCTCTCTGTCTTTACTCACAAGGTTCCCCACCCAACGGAACTCAACTCCACGCCACCTCTTCTGGGAGCTCTTTCTCCGCCTCCTTCCCCAACCAGAAGTAATGTTTACTTCCTCTCAACTGCCCTAATTCATCTGCTTAGATATGATGGATTTATTTGAGATTATATTAGGAACCACAATGTATTTATCCTTTTATGTGTGGGAAGACAAACGCATAGATATAGTAATAAATATTTCTGTTTCCAAAGCTCAACCTCAGTTCCCACTGAACCAATGAGCCCCAAAGAGTTTTTAAAAATTCATTGCAGAAGCTCAGGTGGAGGCCAGAGGAGCCCAGTGGATCTGGTGCATAGACATGCCATCACCACCCAGCTGTCCTCGGGGATTCATCCACTCGGAGCTCAGAACTTCACCGGAGCCACAGTTCCACTGTGACTAAGAACCAAAAAGTGTAGTGTGGCAAAAAACCTTTCAAGTCCTGAATGGACCAATTTGTTCCCCAGAGTAAATTTCTTAGGAAGAAGCAAAAGGAAGTCTGTTGCAGAAGCTGCAAGTTAAATTCTTTTTCCCCAGATACATTTTTTCCTGAATGTCACTGAACTCCAAAAGAATCAACTTCTGAGGAGTTGCCACTGATACAGAGCGATACTGACATGATATTTACCTGTTGCTTCCAGCCTCGGTTCCCAAGGGTCCCCTACCCTGATGATTCGTTAAAAGTCAAAACCAAGGAAAATGTAGAGAGAGAGAGTTGGGAGTGAGGCCCTGGAGGGCCAAGCCTGTCTCCCACAATGAGTGGCCTTGGATTAACCTGTCTATGCTTCAGTTTCCTCCTTTGTAAAATTCAGATAATATTAATGCCTACCCCATGAGACTGAATGGATCGTGTGTGTGAACCGTTCAGCACAGAATCTGCACAGAATAGGAACTACACAATTATAGCACTAATAAGAGCTACGACAAGGAAACTACTGAGAGCAGAGGCTTATGTCTGTGGAGAGAGGTAGGTTAGCTGGCACTTGAACACCAAGATGTTCAGACTGGTGTTATACCAGTCTCCCCGCCTGTGCCTGATGCTAAGTAAAGACTGTTACAGATGGCACTAAAGGCCAAGAATGGCTGGAGAAAAGCCCACGGGTGCAGTTTCCTGTGTGTACACTTTCCAGCTCTAGATGCTGTGCAACTTGGAGGCTTAGCTGCCTCGAACGACTTTTAAAGATTCTGTGTCGCTGTCATTGTTTACTATTAGGTGCAACTGAGTGATCACGTGTCCTGGATTGCCCCAAACGTTCAAGGCTTAAGCCTACATTGTCCTAGCCTAAGAGTATACATGTAAAAGTTTCAGGTGTACAACATTGTGATTCACCTGTATGTACTACAAAATCATCACCCCCCAAAGTCCAATTACTTTATGGTGATGGATACATCACCATACAATTGACCCCTTTCACTTCTTTCCCCCACTCTACCCCCTTTCCCTGTGGTGACCAATTATCTGTTCAGAACCTTCCTTGTTTAAAGAACTTTCTCTGCTTCTGTGAATTGAACAAGCTCAAACACAACATCGATACATTTCTCAAGTTTCTTGTGCATGTTCTGCAAGGAGCCTGGGGGCCATGGACTTGTATTTCTAGACAGCTTCAAAGGAGAAAGTATTTCACCTGGAGAGCACTTCCCGTGGTCGAGGGTTGGCATTCAAGTTTTACAAGCACAAGTAAAAGTGAACTTTGAGGAATAAGAGCAAGCCCTGACAATTTGAGAAGCACATTATTTTTTCATTTATCTTTCATAACATGAAGGCACAAGAGGTCAATAACTTAAATTGTAAGAAGGCTCCTCAGGGAAGGCCTCAATGTCTTTGCACCCCAGCGAGCCCCAACATATGGGCTTCACTTATCCTCACAAATGTTGTGAGGTCACAACGTTGTGAAATTAAAACAACAACAAACACTCTTTGAAGCTGGTAAAGAAATATGTTTTAATAATTGCATTATAATGGGTACCTTTTAGGGAATTTAGAAATAGTCTTCTACTTAAGCTCATCCTAAGCCCTCAGGAGCATTGCAAAAGGAGTCAATTATGTTTTATGAAAACATAAAAATGAACTTCTCCCAATGCAGCAATAACTGGGCATCTTTATGCGTTTGCACGGTGCTGCCACTTGGTTTTTCCCGACCATTTATGAGAACTTGTTTCTACCAATGAGATAGAAACCAGATTCAACCCAAAGCTGAAAACTATGTGCTTAGATGCTTAGTTTAAACTATTCCGGGTTTTAAGCTTTTACAAATAAATACATCACAATAGTATGAATTAAAATTATAAAAAATAAAAATAAATATTCTGGGATAATACCACACTGCAAAACATCATGACATAAAGGCTGGGTAGAATCGAATAAATAAATACGCCAAAGTGTGTTTTCCAGTATTCATTGTTACAAAATCATAACATCTCATGGCACAAACAACGAGATTGTATAACGTCCCCACCTCGGTTTTTAGAACTAGCTTACAAAAAAAAAGAGGTGGAGAAACTCAGCAAAACAAAGTGGCGAGAAAAGTCGGGGGGAGGGGCGCTAGGAGAGAAGGGGCGGGGAAACACGACACCGAGGCGGTGATATCACCCACAGCCGACTGCACGGAATTCAGAAAGTTAAGTGTCACCCAGCAATTTCGGTCCGGGCTTGCGGCGCGCCTGCACAGCGTGGCGGCGGCCGCAGCCCCGGCTCGGAAGCAGGAAGGGGGAGGGGGCGGTGCGACTGAGTTCGCTCGGGGACAGCCAGGGGAGGGCCACCCGCCTCCCGGTCGGCGCGCGTTCCAGCCCCAGGTCGGGAGCGTTGTCCCTTGCCTTGCAATGATTTCATCTTTTAGGAAGAGCGGCCGCCCAGGACGCGGCTGCCACGTGCCAGGATCGGCCCCGTGCGCTGCGCATGGGGGGGACCCACCCGGACGCGGTCGCGGTCGCGGTCACCGCGGGTCCCAGCGGCGAGCGGAAGGAAAGGGCTGGCGGCTGGAGAGGGGCTCGGGGTTGCCTGACCGGGCGGGGGCACGGCTCGCCGAGACCGCGGGTCTCAGGGGTCCGTCCCCTTGCGCACCCCCACCTTCCATCCCCCAGGGGGGAAGGCCAGAGTGCGGAGCAAGGTTCACAACTCTGAGGATGGGATGCAGGCTTTGGCCGGAGGGATGGAGCAGCCGTGCCCTCCCTGGAGCCCCCGCCCGGTGGAACCCGGTTCCCGGCCTGCGCCCCGCCGCGCAGTGCGCGCTCCCGGCGGCGTGGCGGTGGCTGTCCGACCCGTGCCTGAGCCGGGCGGCGGGGCACCCACGTAGGGGACTGTGGCGGCCGTGGGGCCCGGGGCCGCGCGGGTCACAGCCTGCCACTCCTTCCGCGTTCCGAGCCCTCGGTGCCTCCTCCCCGGGCCCCAGAGAAACGCTGGTACCTTCCACCGCCTCCTCCACCATCTCGTCGTCGCTATCCATGGCGGCTGGGGACCCTGCCCAGCTCCGGGCCGCGCGGCTGCCTCCCGTCCCTCCCGGTGCTCCGGCGGCTGGGCGAGCGCTGGGGCTGAACCCTGCGAGTTTGGAGGAGGAGGAGGAAGAGGAGGAGCAGTCGGGGCTGGCTCACACTGCCTCCCCCTACAGCTCTTTCAATTCCTTGGCCTTCAGTTGCTGCTGCCGCAGCCGTCCCTCCTCCCTTCGCCCACTTGCCCCTCGCCTCCGAGGCCCCGGGGTGCCGCCGCGGCCGCCGCCGCCGCAACTTTCTCCTGTAATAACCCCTCTTTGTTAGCGAGCAGCTGATCCGCTGACATCACCCGGCGCCGGTGCGCTCCCTCCCTCGCTGATTGACAGTTCCCTGTCCCTTCCCAGAAGTAAGGCTCCTTAAAACGAAAGGCGCTCCGGGTCCGCGCCGCCTCTGCGTCCCAGCCAGCCAGCTCCCCCCCCCCCCCCCCCCCCCCCCCCCCCCCCCCCCCCCCCCCCCCCCCCCCCCCCCCCCCCCCCCCCCCCCCCCCCCCCCCCCCCCCCCCCCGGCCCATCAGGGTTCCTCCTAGACTTCTCGGCGTCTCTGTGCGCTCCGAACTCGCCACGCGGTCCTGGGCGTCGAGGGGGTCTCGCGGGCACTTGGGACCTCCGGGTACTCGCCTTCGGGGGTCTCCGCGCTCCCGACCTCCAGCTGTGCTGGAGGCACTTGGAAATTCGCCCCGCGGCGCCGGACAGCCCCGCCCCCCCCCCCCCCCCCCAACTCAGACAACCTCCAAAGAGCGATTCTGACGCTCTGGCGCCACGACTTCCTCTCGCCCACGTCGCCACTTCACCCCGTTTGCCACCCGGAGCTGCACGGGTGCGGCACGCACGGGAGCGCAGGTGTCCGGTGTCGCCGCATCACCTCAGACAGCAGATTTCCCAGACTCCAGGCGGGGACACCCGGCCCCGATTCCGCGGGACTGTGGCTCCCCCGCCAGCGCGCAGCCTCCCCTCCCTGCTCAGGACCGCCAGGCGTCTCCGTGATTCAAAAATTCGGCAAGTCCAAACGGCTGCGGGCTCTGTGTCAGGCAGGAAACTGGCCGCACGGAAGGCACGCTGGTTCCTCCTCGCGGTGTGGTCGTGGAAAAGGAGCTGACGCGGAAGGACCCTCCGTCTGGCGCGCCCTGGACGGGTGATGTCCCCAGCTGTCACCGTTTCTCCAAGTGCCAGCCACTCCAGAGATTCGAGCTCTTCAAGACGAGAAAATCACCGGACACCCGGTTCCCGGCCCAGCCCCTTAGCTCCATTGCGGTGTCGTCTCTTCACAGGTGGCATACAGGGCGGCTGTAAATAGCTGGTTAAATAGATGCAAATACACACAGTGTACCGTGGAGTTACCGGGTGCCGCTCTGGGCATCTGCCAAGAACAGCTACTGCACCCCGGGGAGGGGTGGGGGAGAGGAATGAAAGTTGTTCCATTTTGTTTTCTGCACAACGAACGCACCAGGCTTTGGAGACTCCCAAGCACGGTGCTTCCATCGCAGGGAGACCCTCCACGCCTTGCTTTTTGGCTGTGTGCTTAAATGCCAGGTATTTTTATAGAGTGTTATGAGTTTCTTCTTAAATTCAGTCTTTCTCTGCGAAAAAGAGAACAATTTTAGGGACATTTGTTCCATATACTGCCAGGAATTTCACCCCCCTTTGGCTGTTCCAGAAAGACAGAGAAGGACCCTGCACCAGCAGCTAGGAGACTTGGGTTCTGGTGCTTCTGACCACCCTTGGCAGCGCGAGTTCCTCCCCCAGGAGAGAAGAGGCTCTGGCTGCACTGGGATAAGGTCGCTTTAGGCTGAGCCCACACCACTTAGAGGTCCTTCCGCTTAGTCTACACCTGCCTGGACCTTCTGACTTAAGCTGAACCTCCTTAAAATCCCCCAGTGCAGACCCTGGGGTGCCAAAGCTACACAGAGACTGCGTTCCTGCAGTGGGAGACAGAAGAGCCACTCAGGTTACATCATTCTCAACTGTGAGCCACAGAAAGAGGATTTTATTTCAGATTTTTTTAAAGCTATCATATACTGAGCTTTGTCATGCACTGGTTTTAAGTTATATGACTTTCCCCCCTTATTTTTTCCTTTAAACATACCATCTCCTACCTTCTATGTTACACTGATATACAAACACACCACATACTCATTTTTCTTCCTCAGTTTCCAGTTTATTTTCAGAGGGGGGAGAAATTTTTCAAAAGCTAAAAGGAAGCAAAAATAATGTATTCCTTTACTAAAAGGAGGCTAAGGCAGGTGCAATGTATTGGGAAGAAATCTCCCCTCAAAACACACAGGTGAACACTGAGACACAAGTGCATGGTGGGGTAGGGATGTGGAGGATGGGGGCAGGGATGGTGTCACATGTGTCCTGCTCCTGTCTTTGGGTTCAGAGGAGGGTGTCCAGCCACCACCTTCCTGCAGCAGGGATTCCCAGCCTGTGCTGCACAGCCAAGCTGTCAGGCGCTCCCCATCCACCTGCCACGTTGCAAATACCCGGAACCCTGCACACTGCCGGCACCACTGAAGCAGGCCTCCTGGTTCTGTAAGTGTTGTAGGTGGAAGTGACCAGGGTCTTCCTGCAGGATGGGGACTGAGGGGACTGAAAGCTCCCTGAGGACCTTCATCGGATTTGCACCCGAGGCAGGCAGGCAGCAGCCAAGCCACAGGCCTGCCCGACTTGGGCCACCACACATTCCTGCTGGCTCTGGGCCCAAAATTCAGGCGAATTTTGTATGGCCCTCCCTTAAGATACTTTTGCATTTTTACAGATTATTTTGGGTATGTTTTCAATCCCTATCTCTCGACAGCCTGATTCTCAGTGAAAACCCCATGCCCCCGCACAGCGCCTGGTACCGGGTGAAGATGCAGCACGTCCGTGGGGATGTAGCGGAGAGGAATATTCTGTTTCCTGTACACTGACGGCAGCGTCGTGCCGCCTGGCTGTTGCAGCGCGCCTCGTCTTAGCTCCAGTCGGAAGAGTGTTTTTGGGCTGTTCCACTTTCCCACCGCTACTGGCCCCAAAGCTGCGTCCACTGCGTTCCTTCCCACAGTTTTCCTCACTGAGAGCTCATTTTGCAAACCCTTTCCACTTGGCCCCCCGCCATTCTCCTCCGTCGTACTCTGTCCCCACCACTGTGGTCATGGGCTAGGAAATCAATAAAGCTCTTAATCACAGTGGGCGGCTGCAGCGGCCTCGTGGTCAGCTCCTCACTCACTCAGCAGATCGATGCGCCAGCAGCAGCCTCCCTGGGAAGACGGCGACCGCACAGGACAGCCAGTTAGCGAGGTCAGGGTGGGACTGGCTTCCGCAGTCACACCCGCGAGTGGCTTTTCTCAGCTGCTGCGGTTTGCTTCCTTTGCATCCAAGGATATATTCCTCTTTTCAGGCTCATGTGGAAACCTAAGTCCCTCTTCCACTGCTGCAAGCAGTCAAAATACTGAGTTCTTTCATTCATTTTGACCGCTTTTGTCATTCCCCACAGAAGGCTGGGGCTTACTTAGAAGACTAATGTAATTTTTTTGCAATATATATATATTTGTAAAGGTGTTGCATGTTTTACACACCCTCCTACGTTTAGGGGAAGCAATGCTGTGAGTTCACTATTATCACACTGGCATAGTAGTGAAAAGCCTCGCGGATGTGGGACTTGGGTGGACCTCTCACCCTGCCCTGCTGGTACTGGTACGGTTTGGAGGGGCCCAGGGTGTCTTCCAGGTCTCCACACCCCTGGGAAGCAGGGGCCTCTCCAGGGGTCCCTGGATCGGTGGCTGGTGTCTCCCTTCTGCTTCGTTTGTTCACACGGATGGCGAGAAGACAAGGACAGAATGAGTGATGGAACTCTTAAATAATCATCAAAGCTCATTTTGGCCCTGCTTACACCTTAACAAGATTTTTCCCCACCAAATTCGCCAATTTGATGAGTTTATACCCTATTTGTTTTGGTTTCTCCAAGAATTAGCTATGCAATTGGTCAGTGAAGCTCTCTGGACCTCAGTTTTCCCATCTGGAAGTGAAGAGGTTGGGCTACAGACATTCTAGGTGCAAACCTTCTCTGTGCACCATTCCTGGGGCAAAGCTCAATGGAGCAGGGAGGGCCCCAGGGACACACAGAGAAAAAGGGAAGGGGAGACAAACTGTTCAAGTGCCAGCATCATCTCAACTTAAGGGCGCTAAGATCCGGGGGCCAGGAAGGGATCTTTCTCTTGCTCTAGGAAGAGAGACCTGGGCCTTTCAAGAGAACCGAGGAGCTTGGATTCTGAAGCACTGAGTCACAAATCAAGTGTCTGTGTTGGTGACAACTGCAGAAGCCGGAGGAAGGGGCCAGGCGAGGAGCAGCGAGGAGCCGTGGGTGAGAAGTGGATGAAAGGGAGGCCTTTGCAGTATGTGGAGCTCCACGAAGAGCAACCTGGAACACCAAGGGCACCAAATAAAAGTCTGAGAGCGAAGGAAGAAACGGAGAAAATACATTCTGCTTCAAACAAGCGTGCCCACAGCAGCAGTCAGGAGGGCTCAGGAATTCAGGGCGACCTGATTTGATGACACGGGGAGTGCAGGGGAGAGAGGGGAGGGTATCCTGACCGAAGGAAGTGGAGGGGAGATAACAGAGAAGACATGATAGTTAGTTACCATGGCATTAAAATACCTCACGCCACATTAAGCTTCTTTTTTTCTCTTTTGCTTGATTCTTGTTCTTGCAACGTGTTAATGCCATCGCAGTCTATCCAGGACACTAAATTTAGATCTTTGGGGGCACGGAGGGAAGGAAGACATGGGTCTCCCTGTTTGGGTCCACTCTGGGCCCTTATTCTTCCTCTGAAGTGTGCCTGAATTTTTTGATCTTGGCATTATGGGATATGAAAACCCTTGCCAGGCTGGGGCCCAATAACGCTGCTAAATGATGTAATTTGAAAAAAAAAAAAAAAAGAATAATTGGAAGTGATATTTAAAGAGGCAACTGCTTTAGAAATTACTTCAGAAAAATCAACAGGATACAGAAATTTGAAAACTACAACTACCATCAAAATCTAATGTGTTTTCTTAAGTATTCATTTATTTATTTTTGGTTTTTTAAAAATTATTTTACTGGGCTCTGATTAAGATTACTAGGTCCTGAAATTGGCCATATGCAAATGTTAACACTGCAGAGGGTGGGTACACTGTGTATTCTTTTGACATTTCTGTACAGAGTGAATGAAAAGCTATGTTCAGTTGATTTATTTGCCACAAATGTCACTAAATTCATCAAGGCCCAGATCTTCACCTTCCACAAGTGGACTCACATTAATCAGACCTCAGAGACTGATGTACATACCTGTATTATGACCAACAGACCAGAATACTCATGTTGTCATGGCAAGCACCATCTCCTTTTGTAGATAAATGTACCCAAGAAGACAAATTCCATCCAGATGCTTGCTTAGTTAGCCTGGAGTTAGAATAAATGATATTAGTTGTGTAGGCCACGAGAGAAATTCCTGATACAATATCCTAAAAGAATTAAGTCTGCCCACTTACCCCGTCCACCCCTGTTCAGATGGCCTGTCTGCTTCTGAGATTTTAGACTCCTTTCTTCCTTTCTTCTTCTTCTTCTCCTTCTTCTTCTTCTTCTTCTTCTTCTTCTTCTTCTTCTTCTTCTTCTTCTTCTTCTTCTTCTTCTTCTTCTTCTTCTTCAAAAGTTCTAGTCTCTTCAAACTGGTTTCTCCACACGGCTATATAGCCAACTAGGTAGCTTTACACTTTTAAAGTCATAATCATATTCTCTTTCTACCTTCCTGATATGAGTCAAGTCACTTTGATAGGAATTTAGGGTAGCTCCACATTCTTCAAACACAAATTCAGTTGCTGTCGTGGTTTACTCTCACTGAGTCCTAGTTATTGCATGAGCACATTCTGCTAGAAAAACATTCTGAGGGCTGCTGTTGTGCTGGCCTTCATGTGCCTAGCACCGTGCTGGGCATGTGCAGGTTCGGTGCCAGGAGGTGGTCTCTGCCACCGAGGGACCCATCCAGATAAGCCCACCAGGGCAGGCTGTTGAGCATGGCCATCTTGGGAGCAGTTTGCATCTGACAGATGACTTTTGAGCTGTGAGCATGGAAGAAGGCAGAAAGTTGGAAGTCCTCTTGCTTTGGAGAACTTCATTAAATTAAGAAAAATCCAGTCTTAATGTAGAATTTTACACTACCACTTACTTTATTACTTTTAGAAGAAAACCACTTGTTATAGAAATACTGGAATGATAGAGTGTCAAAAAGAAGGAAGTAAAATGCACTTGAAATCCTAATAAGCAACACTAACCTCTATAAACAATGTGATATATATCTTTTCAGATACTTTCTAAAAACATATGCTCATAGGCAAACTGGCTGTACAGGATATGTAATATTTTGTAATTTGTCAGTTAACTCCATTCTTAATTAGTATTTCATATCAGTTAACTATTCAATAATATGCTTGATTCTAGGTATTATAATTTAACTTTTTTTCATACTGTCATTCAAGGTAGGTTTATGGACAATATTCTTAAAATTAATAATAAAAATGTAAAATATTTGTAATCTGGGAATTATGTCATATATAGAGGTAAGCAGTCACATGCTTTTGAGAACAGTAGATAATATATTTGCATCTGGAAAAATATAAACTAAAATGTTAACAGTAGTTATCTCAGAGTGATATGATCTCAAGTGATTTAATTTTTTTGTTGTCTATTTAAAAAAATTTTCTTATAACAACTATTATTAATTTATTTAATTATAAAATGTTGTTACTTAGCCCTGACCGATGTGGCTCAGTAGGTTGGGCATCATCCCACAAACAGAGAGGTTGCAGGTTCGATTCCCAGTCTGGGTACATGCCTGGGTTGCAGGCATCATGTTCCTGCTTCTGCTTCTACTCCTGCCTCCTTTGGAGCAGGACAGTGGCCTTTCACGACAGATCTCCTAAGCCATTGCCTTGCGTAAAGCCTTCCAATGTTGTCCTTGCACTTAGGATTAGAGCTAAACAACTGAACCTGGAGGCCAGGCACTGGGTATCCATCCGGCCCCTCCCCACCTCTGTAAGCAGCTCTCCAGTCACCCTCCCTTCTTCTCAGTTGCTGTCCTCCAGCGCGCTTTTGTTCCTAGAATAAAGTCAAGTTCTATCCTGCCTCAGAGCGTTTGCATTCACTTTTCCCTTTACCTGGAATCCTCTTCCCTGTATTGTCTCGTAGCTGGGTTTCGTCTTAGTGCAAAAGTCCCTCCTCAGGGACGTCTTCTCTGGCCATTCATTCAGACGAAAGTCCTTGCCCAGGCACACTTCTGTTTAATGCTTTTCCTGCTTTTTACTCATTGCCACATCTGTCGCTACTTGACCTGTTCTTGTTACTTGTTTTATTCCGTTACCTGGCGTCCGTCTCCCCACAGACCCTGTTCGTACTGTCAGAGTTTTCACTGGAACACTAGACTGGCATCCAGCATATCGTAGGTGCTCAGTATATGCTTGCTGGAAATTTAATTACTCAAGAAGATTATCTTTGTCAAGGAAGGAACAGTTTCATCACCTATTACCACCTTCTCCTCCCAGAGCTGGTGTTTTTCTAAAGAAGAAGGAGGCAGTCATGTTACTATTTCTACACTCACCCTTCCTAGTTAGAAACAAGATGATTAAAAAAAATCAGAATGATCTGTTTCTCAGGACCCTCCACATGAGGCCAGATTTGTAGCTTTTCATTCCAGACTGAGATCTAAAAAAAAAAAAAAAAAAAAGGCTGCCCGGATTTGAGAAGGGAACGCTTGCAGGCTTTGACTCCCATACATGAGGCTGGACAGGCAGTCCCCACTCGACAAAGAGGTCGTGTTCCCGAGGTTTCTTTGTGTATGGTGTTTGTTTCCAGCACAGAATGTGTTTTTCACTGCAAGCAACGTCCCCAGACTAGCCCACAAAAGCCTATTTAACCTAGCATGCTCAGCGGAAAAAAAAAGAAGGTTGAAGTACCAGGAAACAAAACAGGGAGAACAAGTAAAAAATACAATTTAAATGTTTATCTTAACAACTAATGCTTGAGGAAATGCAGCTTATAACAGAGGAGGAGGAGCCGTAGGGCCAGGGGCGGAGCCTAGCTTGTGGAAGATTTGAGAACGGGGAGAGGGGTTTGGAGGGAGCTGTACAGGTGTCAGGGCCACACCTCAACCTTGCGTCTGATTGGCTGAGGCTGCAGGCAAAAGCCACGCCTCCTCAGGACACCCGGGGCTTGGCCAGGCCGGAGCCTGAGGGAACTATCACGATCAAGATCACGATCACGCAGATCTACTTGTAGCAGAGCGCAGGTGGTCTACCGCCCACACTTCCGCCCCTTGAATTCTAGAGGTTAGAATCCATGAGAGAGCTCGTCCACACCTCCGAGACCCAAGGATGTGCTAATCGGATGGTTTGGGAGCTTTCCCAGGGAACTTCTGCTTGAGTTATCCGAGTACAAGCAGGATAATGCAACTTAAAATAAAAGGTTCAATGTTGGTTTCATCTCTGAGAAATCATCATTTCCTCATGGAGATCACCACTATGTAATCTCAGGCATTTTTCCCCTCATATCTGATCTTGGTGCTGTTACCTCGAGGCCGAAGCTTTCATTGCCCACAAGTGAGGCCTCACAAAGCAGAGAGGGATCTCCTTTCAGGGGCGTTCTTCCAAAATTTCTTGTGTTGTTTTGCACGAGAAAGTGTTCCATGTATTTGGGAAAGACCCGTTAACCTGAAACAGGTCCAATCCACCCTGATTTTGTAAGCTTGTGGAGATGATCTGCTGGTATAACTGGCAAAGAAAGATGCAAAGAAATTTAACACACGATGGGTTAGTCACTATTCTTGGAAAGAGAACGTCACAGTTGTCTTGTCTGTCATTGTTAATGAACTCTTAAAGATCACCTAAAAGCAACAGCAGTGGTTATCCTTGGAGCAATGATGATTTCCATTTAGTAGGAAAATACAAGGGAGGAAACATTTCCAATGACAGTGTCTTATTGGGAACCTCAAGTGCTTAGGCAGGAGAAGAAGGGGCCCTAGCGATGAAGAAGACATTCACGTCGAAGACGTCTCTGAAGAGTTTGAATAAATGTGTTTCATGATGTGAAACTAACAATAGCAATATTTATTAATTAAGATATTATTTCAGGGAATGTGTGATTTAAATATGAAGGAACCAAATTAATGTATTAAATATTATAGGCATTGGATTCTTTCATCTACAGCCCTAATAGTTTGTATTTTCCACTGGGCTAATTCAGGGGGGAAAATCTCATTGGAAAAAGAAGGATCACATTTGCGCCATCTCTTTGTAAACAGGTGTATGTGGAATTCATCACACACATGTTTGCTTCCAAAGGAGGCAGAGCCTACTGGACAAAGAGTAAGATGGATGGACGACGGATGGAGATCTGAACTCATTACAGCCTGTCCTCCGGGCAATTTCTCCCCTCTCTGCAGTGGCTCAGCTTCATCCCTGAGAAATGGAAACCATCGTACTTCTTATATTACCATTTTTATCATCTTTATTATAAATATATAGACTCAACTGTTGATTGCTTTATATTAATAGAAGCAGGGTCTGAGTCATCTCAGATGACTTAATTTGAAACCATTTTACATTTACTCTATTTTGGTATGAACCTATTAAATCTGACCTGCAATTTTACGTTAAACAAAATAATAAGGCGAGACTGCAAACGCTGGCCCCAGTGGTTGAGGGATTGCCTAGGTTTCCTTTACTGGGGTTAGTTCTTCCCTGGAGCCTACGCTATAGTGTGGGCAGAGGATACTACGGAAGGAAGGCTTTGGGGTCAGATGGCCCCAGATCAAATCCATGTCCCACCCCTTTCTAGCTGGCTGATCTTCAGCAAATTTCTTAATCTTACTTAGCCATGCCAGACTCTTTTCTAAGATGAGCAAGGATGGTACAACATAAGTGGGGAGGCTAAACCCACTTGACTGGGTTACCGGGAGGATTAAACGAGGTCATGCATGCAACATCCTAGGGCTGCCACTACAAAGCACTGTGAAGTGGGCGACTTAAAACAACAGAAATGTACTGTCTCACAGTTCTGTTGGCCAGAAGTCTAGATCAAGGTGTTGGCAGGACCCATGCTCCCCCTGAAATATGTAGGCGCATCCTTCCTTGTCTCTTCCTAGCTCTGCTGTTTGTCAACAGTCTTTGTCATTCCTTGGCTTGTAGGTGCCTCACTCCGGACATGTGGTGTGTGCTTCACGTGCATCTTCACATGGTCTTCCTGGTGTATGTGTCTGTCTCTGTCTAAATTTCCCTTTTCTAAAAGGACCCAGTCTTGTTGGACTAGGGCCCACCCTGATGACCTCACTGGAGCTCAGTCACCTCTGCAAAGCTCCTGTTTCCAAAGGAGGTCACATTCAGAGGCGCTGGGATTCAGACTCCAACTCATCCTCTTTTTTTTTTGGGGGGGGGTAGGTAGAAACAGAAGTCTTTTTTTCCATAATTCTCCAAAGCGAGAACCAGTGTCTTACTTTCTGCTAGCTAAAATCTCTTCCCTGCAAGATGTTATTGTTACAGAGATCTTGCTCGTCAAGTATGTTCAGATGTAAAAACATCAAAATCTTCAGTTGGGTCTATTCATCAATAAACCTGAAAGCAAGGGGTTTGCTTTGTTTACAGAGAAAGGGATTCTTTGCAGCAGGACTCCGTCCGGCTATCAGTGCCTCCTGGCATGCCCCAGCCACCCTCAGTTAGGTTGAATGCGGAAGAATGTAAAAGTCAGGAGCTTGGCTGTTGAAGTTAAGTAGACCTGGGTTCAGATCCAAGCTCTGTCACCAGTTAGGCAGTCTCTGAGCCTCAGCCTTCTCTTCCGTAACATGGGGGTAGGAACACCTTGCAGGGGTGGTGGTAGGGTTAGGAGTGCCTGACACCTGGCTGAAGGAAGGAGGGGTTATTATCTCTCATATTTCACAGAATATTCAAGAATTAAAAGCTTAAGTAATGTTCCCAAGGTCGCATGGTAGATCAGTAACAGAGGCAGGGAAAGGATTCGAGTTTCTGGCCCATCCAGTTTGGCTGCCTTAAGTCTTGCTATTTCTAATTCCCACTTTTACTTAGGAAAGGGGGCTGTAAACTGTGAATTAGTTACAGCTTAGCTTTCTTCATTAAAAAAGATGGGGCAGCCCTTGCTTTCTAATCTTCTACTGCAAAAGTGCTCTGAGGTTATTGAGCCAGGCTGAAAGATGGTGGAATTTTCCTGTGGGCACGTGAACACCCCTTCCTTCCCGCTGTTGGTATTCCGCAGCAGCTGTCCTGCTGAGCCTGGAGCGCTCCAGCGGGGATGGGCCGGAACTCCAGCTGCTGGTGAGCCAGTGTTCACTATTTATAGTGAGACGGGGTGCAAAGGAATGGAATTTTCCCCTTCTGAGTAGTTTTGATGCAACCAACAGGAAGTGGGCTCTGACAGATGCTGAATTCCTGTCTGATGACAAGAATGAGGTCATTTACAGTCCCTCTCACACCGGAATGTGCATCGGAATCACCCGGAGCTTCTCTTTACAACACAGATTGTGGGGGAGCCGGGGGCAACCCCTAGAGTTTTTGAATCAGTACCTGGTGTGGGGTCCTAGAATGTGCACTTCTCACAAGTTCTGGGGTCCTACTGATGTTGCTCTGTAATGGGCGGAGCGCCCAGGGAAAGACCATCATATGTGGCAGCAGATCGAACCGAAGGAACGCATCCATGTGCACCCAAACGACCTTTCTGGGGATGCTGCTGCCTCTGGCCAAGCAAAATCAGTCACTCCTGAGCCGGCACTGCTGGGGCAAGGGTGTTATTTTACAAAGAAAGAAAACACAACATAAACAAATAGGGCTCATAAGAAATTTGTGTTTGGACTATTTAATATAAATTATTTTTACTTCTCTTTTTCCTCCAGTGAGAAAATGCAATTGAATTGGTCATTTTATCACATCATAATGTTTGGAGTCAAGACCGGCAGATTTGACCTCCACTTTCAACTTCAAGCAGAGCCAAGCATGGGCCCTGTGGGCTGATGAGGTCATCCATCTTTGATCCAGGGCCAGGGAAGAGCCAGTGGGCAGGCACTGGAAGAATGCAGCTGATCTGCTGAGTAGACCTTGACCTTGGCTTTGGCCTCTCAATTTCTTGCATGAGATTGCCCTGCTTAGGTTTCTGCTTCTTTTTGAGTGAATTTGGGTATTTTACATTTTCTTCAAAAATTATTTATTTCACTCATATTTTCAAAATATTAGCACATATTTGTACACATAATTCTTTTATAAGAATTATAGTTTCCTATATATGAGTAGTATATTATACACCTGAAACTAATATCATGTTATATGTCAATTGCATCTCAAATAAATAAATAAAGGTTTAACAGGGAATTATAGTTTCCTATATATGTCTGTTAATTCATTTTGTAATTCCTAACTTTATTGGTCCCCCCATTTTTCTAGATAGACTTGCTAATGGATCGTTTATTATTGCTTATTGTTGCTGTTCCCTCTGTTTTCAGTGAGCCAGCTCTGAATTTCATCAAGGTGAGGACCTGCAAAGGTCTGAGATTTTACGCCATGTGCACACAGACAAGGTCGTCTGCTGGTGGGACCTGGGAGCCTCCCAGGTCTGGGGGGACCAGCATTGTGCCAGTTCCCACACCCCTCTTCCCACAGGTCCACACCGTGATGGCCACTTACGTGGTGGTTTGAGTTACAGTAGGGGAATCTGAATCCTATGCTTCAGGTGCTTGAATCTTTTTAAATGGACAGTAAGAACGCCTGCCCTTGGCTCTGGGTGGAGGCGCTCTACCTCCCGAATCTGTTGGCTGCATGAATCTCCTGGAAGAGACAGCCCAGAACAACAGCAGCCAGCGAGGGGCGGAAATGCAAGAGACCCGTGGACCTGGGTCTCCCAACAATCCACTCTAAGTATTTTGTTTTCAACTTCATTAGACTCTGCTTTCATTTTCAATTCTTTTCTAAGATAAAAAAAATTATTCTTTCCCCATCTTCTTGACTTAAATAATAATCACTTCCTTCACATGCATTGTCTTAACCTAACAAGGTTTAACAGTGACGACTTTTCCTTGGAACCAACCTTTGACCATGTCTCATAGGCGTTAATAAGTGGTGTACCCCTGATCATGATTTGCTACGTTATCTGGTTTTTCTTTCTTATTTGCAGAAAGCAAAGGTTTTGAACAAAATCCATCCATCATCTTTCGGTCTCCTTGCTCTGTTGGTTTACTCCAGAAGCTATTGTCTTTTCCTCCAATCCTTGTAAATTAAAGCCAGAAAGCTCTTCTGCACAGGATCTCTGTGACTTGTGTGCTAGACCAGGTTACACTGCACTTCAGTGCAATCTAAGAGGAAATGGAATTTGGAAGATAAACGTTCAAGTGCTAACTGCGCTACTGCCTACTGGTAATCAAATAAACTACCTACTTTGAGCCTCACTTTTGTCCACAACTGTAGGATTGAATGACATTCTCTCTAATGTCCTTTTCAATGTATGACTCCAAGAGATTTGGAATCGGTCTCTGTTTTCTTTTCAAATTAATTTTTAGAGAGAAAGAGGGGAAGAGAAAGAGAGAGAGAGAGAGAAACATCGATTTGTTGTTCCACTTCTACTTCTCCTTGCATTCATTGGTTGATTCTTATATGTGGTCTGACAGGGGATCGAACCCGAAACCTTGGTATATCAGGATGATGCTCTAATCAGCTGAGCTGGCTGGCCAGGGCCGGAATTAATGTCAGTTAAACTAGTTCAGTGATTTCTAGGCTGGCTTGTTAGTTAAGGCAGCATGGCCAAATAGAAAGATCTCTGGTCTTAGAAACTGGAAAAGCTGAATTCTACCCTAGCCTTGGGCAAGCGAATGCCTCAGTGTCTTCACATGTTTTCTTGTGTGACACAGAAGAGAGAAAAACCTTATGGCCCCGGGGGCCCACTTCCCCCTCTGTTGTAGCAGGAAGCCCGTGCAGTCAGTCAGGGCTGGCTGGTGGAGGAAGAAGCTCTTGCTGGCCTGGAGCCTCTCCTGCGTAACAAGGCCGCGTCCAGGCTCAGGAATCTGGAAGATAACCAGAGTTATCTGGATGAGGCCACGCTTCTGTCTGCAAGGTGTGCAGAGCGCTAACGGCTCTGGGCCCCTCTCCTGGGCTCTCTCCACGGTGCATCCGTCCTCCCGTGCTGAGTCCCACATACCTGTCTGGTGGGTGATGGGGTGGTAATGGAGAGCCTCGCAAACACTCCTTACTTCTCTGTTTGCAAGCCCCCCCCCCATAGATCCTAGTTTCAGTGCACACCGTGCACACCATGAGCACGTGTGTGCCTGTCCTCTTCGTACAAACCGTACTGTTTCACGAGCATAATGCTAAGTGCCTCACACCCATCATCTCATTCGATCCCCATGAGAAGCTTGAAAGTTAGGTATATTATCCCCAGTTTACAAACAGGACAAAGCTGGTGCTCCGAACAGTTAAACAGTTTGCCCGAGGGCACCCCGCGGGAGGAGGCAGAGCCAGAGTTTGAATCCAAATTGTTTGGACAGTTTTCCTGAAAATGGCACCCAACGGTCTTATTCAGACAAAATCGGTGGACGATGACAAATTTTTTAATAGAAAGTAAAGTATAAGGGAGACCTTTTCTAACCTGTCCAAAAGCACCAAATGGACAAGCAGGAGTCCTGATATATAGTACAACCATCTTGTAGGAGGTAATGAATACATGGTGATAGAAATGCCTATTTTTTTCAATGAAATATTTCACTGAAGACACATTTAACACTCATGAGAAAGCAAAGCCTGGGTGAGGGAAGGAGGGAAGGACAGGGCCAGAGGTGTGGCCTCAGAGAGCCCAGTGCCCTGAGCTCAGGGGCCGGAACATTCCGGTTCACGCAGCTCTCCCTCCTTCCCTACCAACCTGTTGACACTCCACGCTGCCCAGATCTCATCGGAGAGTTCCTGGGAACTGGTGCGTCTGTGAGCATTCCACAGCCCCGCTGCTCGAGGGAAAGAGTTTGTTGTCTTATTGTTTACATAGAAATCTGTGATAAGGAACATCTGTTTTATAAAACGCAGATGGGGGAGATCTTCGCTTTTAAGAAATCAACTTTATTGCATTTTATGGCTAAAACTGACCCGTTCGATCCATAGCACTTCAGGCACACATGGGGCTGTAGAGATCCCCTACCTTCCCGCCAGCACTTTGTTACAAAATAGCCCTTACTTCTTTTCCATAAGGCTCAAATGTCCTACTTCCACATGCTATTTTCAGTTTTTGTGAGGAAAATACTCTTCTGAGATCTACCAGCCCTCATATTAACTCATTCTCTTCTCTTTCCCAGGGCTCAGCATGGCATTCTCTGGGGTCCAAGCAGGGCCCAGTCTTTCAGATTCTTCCTTGACTCCACTTGCTTCTGGTTTAAACAGATTATCCCTTTGGGGCAGACAGCAGCCCTCAAAAATGCCCTGAAGATTTGCCATAGCAAATGTGTGTGAGCACTTCCAAGGCCCAGACACGCACATGCGCACACCCACGGTGGGGTGATGAGTCTAAACATCGAGGTGAGCGTTCATCTGGGGCTGTGGAGTGAAGCAGGAGACCTGCTGTCTCACTACAAATCTGTACACCTAAATGCAGCTGCCTGGAGAGCCACACAGAGATGCATACACATGTCCACACAGCAAGAGATGCATTATGCAGAGAGGGCTGATGGATGCATGGAGGCCTTCCTGAAAGAAGCATACAAAAGCCTTCATTGACTCATAAGTTGAAAGGAGGGTGCCAGGAACTAGGAAGAAGGTAAAAGTGGCACCAGCTCAAAAAGATAACTGCCTTAGAGAATACGTTCACAGCCAAAAGCTGCATAATCGGGCCCTGGCAATGCAGGTAAGGGTTGTCCCTGGATTGGACTCTGGAACAGAAGTGACCCCAGCAATGGGATTTGCTATGATTTCTGAGCACTGCACACAGAAGAACTGATCTACACTGAAGTGACCCTAGTAGAAAGGTGGTTTTATGCAAGTTATATAAATGTTACATCTTAAATTAATGTCCTTTTGGTCTACATATTTCCCATTTTCCTGATTCCAAGTTCTTCCATTTAGCCTTCTAAGAATTAATTTGGTTCTCTGAGAAGTCTGTCACTGTTGCTCAGCTCAACAGAAATTTAGTAATACCCAAAACAGTTCCCTTGGGGTGTTTTTTGTTTTTGTTTGTGGGGTGTGTGTGTGTGTGTGTGTGTGTTTGGTGCTTCCTAGGGAGATATGCAATCTAGCACATCTCCCATTGCAAAATAATAAGTGTATCTTGGTGGCATATAAATTAGTCTCTTGAGAGTTTGGTTAATAAAAATTTATTCAGTAGAACTTGAGCTAAGAAAATTGAGTTTCTTATCTTTAACATCGGCCAAAATAGAGCTTCCTCAGGGAATTCACCCCAACACTTCATAGCTTAAAAAAAAAGAAAAAGAAAAGGAAGCACAGAAAACCAGAACTTTGTCATGCAGCAGAGCAGGGATCCGAGGTGGTGCTGAGAAGAGAACGACTCTGATGTTTGGGTAACGAACCCTTCGCCAGCCAGGTGGTTTCTAGTTCTTTGCTTTGCTCTGTGTTGAAGAAGAGCCTCAACACATTTCTAGCCAGTAGATCATAAAAAATAATGTTAGGTGTTAGATCACCGTGTGATTGTTGATCTGTAACTTGGAAGGCTTTGAGATCATTAAGTAAAATCGCACAAAATCCATTCCATTTTTACCCACTTATTCATGTCAACAACATTCTTTGGTGCTGTGTCTATTAAAAAAATAAAATTAAGAAAAGCATTTGCCCTGGCTGGTGTAGCTCAGTGGATTGAGCACGGGCCTGTGAACCAAGGGATCGCGGTTCGATTCTCAGTCAGGGCACATGCCTGGGTTGCAGGCCAGTTCTCAGCAGGGGACACATGAGAGGCAACCATAAATAAATATGTTAAAAGATAAATAAATAAAATGTTAAAAAAAGAAAAGAAAAGCATTCATAATGAAGCTTCTATCATTTAGCTGTAAGTAATAGTAATTGAAAAAATAAGTTTCATTAAGAGATACATTTCCAACAAAATTTTATTTTTTCATAGTTAATAAATATATGTTATTTTGTTTAATTGTATGTTACTGATAATAGTAATAATAACTTAATCCAGAACAAAAGTTTTGAACACTCAGAGCCTTATAGTTACAGGAAATTTATATAAATTTGTATTTGAACTTCTACCCATATGTATATTTATGGCAGAGACACATGAAGGTGTATCAATAAAATACTTTGCAGAATAAGCTATATTACTTACACTAGCACACAGTTCAATGGAGGAGCTAGAACGGAAATGAAGGCTCCAGGAGAAAAGAGAACAGCACACGATTTCCAATAGTCAAGAAGAGCTTGTGTTTGTAAAACTGGATATTGCGGCTTTCCGATTGCTGTGGTTTTTACTCCACTAGCTGCGTTTAAAAGAGCGACCTGACGGGTCTATTGGAAAGTGTCAGTACATGTAATATGCCAGGACAGCAGCTCTCAGCATGAGGCTCCTGAGCCAGCAGCACTGGGATCACCTGGGAACCTTACAGAAGCGCACGTTCTCAGGCCCAGGTCCAGCCCCCACCCCACGGGATCGGAAACTCTGTGTTTCAGCCCGCTGGGTCAGAACCACCCCGTCGCAGTGGTTCGGACCCAGCTCCTGTCCGAACAGCACTGCATCAGAAATGGCTGCCGCTGCAGTCACTTAAACTTATGATGAAAACCTTTTCATGTCAATTCCAAAGGTGTGAGGGGACACACGGCCTTACAGAAATTCACGTGAGGCATACATGAGCAAACAGGTTTGAGGACCACTACACCATGCCCTGCACTTCTTTCTATCTTTAAAGAAAAGAGAGTTTCTCCCTGAGGAGGAGGAGGAGTGGACGGGACGAGCCTCGAGGATGGTTTCACGAAGGAAGTGGACACGAGTCGGACACACGGGGGGAGAGAAGAGCATGGCAGGCCGGGAGGACAGCCTGATGAACACGTAGAGGTGGCGGGGAGGGGACATGTGCGCCACACTGGAACCTGGAGCGTGTGGGGACAGTAGTTGGAAATAAGTTTGGAGAGACAAGAGGGAAGGGATGCCAGGATTTTATCTTGAGCAAGAGGGAGATGTGGTCAGAGATGCGCTTTGTTGGAACCAGTCAGGTGTACACCAGGTGGGAGAGACCAGAGGCAGTGAGGCCAGGTGATTGGGTGGCGCCCTGGGGCCCATCCTAGCCCCAGGTGGGTCGCCACCTCTGTTAGCTGAGGTGGCGGAGCCCTTTATCACAGAGAAGTGCAGGTCATGCCCACCTGGGGTATAATAAGAAATATATGTGGTCTGCGGCCCTGGCTCCTGCTCAGAGCTCTCTCTACAGCACACCTGAGTTTCCACTAACAGGGTGCCTGTTAGTGGCGCCCCTGCACAGCCTCAGGAGGGGGCTGGTCACCAGAAAGACCAAGTCATTAGGAGGTTGGAACATTCAGCCCCACATACTGACTTCTGGAAGGAGGAAGGGGAGGGCCTCCCATAAGCTCCACAAACCCTCAAACAAGAGCCCAGGAGCCAGGTTGCCGAAAGCCACCATGCACCATGCACCTCTTCATCCAGACCCCTCATGCCCGTAATGTAAGTGAATGTTTCTCTAGCTCTGAAAGCCACTCCAGCAACTTACGGGATGCTGAGGAGGGGGTTGTGGAAAGCTCCTATTTATAGCCTTTCCGTCAGGAGCACGGCTGACAACCTGGGCTTGTGATTGGTGTTTGAAATGGGGACCTGGGGGGCTTTAGCCCTAACGTGTAGTACCTGAGTCTGTCTCCTGGTAGTGGCGGCACTGGGTGAAATTTGTAGGACACCCAGTCAGAGTCGCTGTGAATTGCAAGGATTGCTGGGTGGTGGAAAATGCCCTTGCCGACCTAACCTAGGGAGGCCGGTGAACCCTCGGGCCGAAGGAGTCGCGTTGCTGTTCCGAGGCAGCTGTGTGCAGTCCATCCGTTGCTTTTGGCTGAAGCCTGGTGCCACGTTGGAAATCCTTGCCATTCCCTAAGTAGAGGTCAGGCCCATGTGGGGAAAGGGAAAATTCTCCCTTCCCTGCTTTGGTTCTTTCAGCTGGTTGAAGAATCAGACCAACATGAGAGATTCATGAGAGAAAATCAAATTTAATTTCGTGCACATAGGAACCGCCTATACAGGAGAGAGTCAGAAACCGTGCATATATGAGAGGTTCAGGGACAGAGAGGGACAGGGAGGCATACAGGACATCCTGAGCTGGGGATGAGGTCAGGCACCTTGGGGTTTCAGAGGGCTGTTGCAGGCGAGAAGAAAAGCTGATGCTCTGTGATTAGTAGTTTGCCCTGCCCTGCCAGACAGATAGGTCAAAAGAGGTTATCTCCGACAACCTCTTATTATGGGCAAGGCCTCTGACTCAGATTCCTCTCGGTAGTTAAGGTGGCGGTGGCGGTGGTGGTGAGGGGGGAGGCAGAGGTTTCTCTTTGGGCCCCAAGGATCTCAATTGCTTTGAGCTCAAACTAATCCGCACACCACAGAGGCCCTTCTAGGGGTTGGCTCATTATGAATCCCTGCACCCACCAACTGAGATCAATGAGGTGTCTGCAAAATGCCAGGAGTCGTTCAGGCAGAAGGAATCGACAAATTCCTGGGGAACATTATTGTTATCTTTGTTTCTATTTAACCAAGGACTGGCCAGGGAGAAAAGGCATTACATCACCCAAGCAGCCTCTCATTGGCTGTCCATTCCCCAGGGGGAGGTTCTCTTTCCAGTTGCTTAGTTCTTCTAAGCATTACAGGCAGCACGAACGACTGCCCTTTCGCTCACTTCAGTTTCCAGGTTCAATGTCAATAGGTTAGGGCAAGAGAGTGAGATAACACAATGATGGTACATTTAGGTTGACAGAATAGTGCGCCTTAGACTGGGCGGCTTGGAGCCCTGGGCTTTCTTGCCCCTTTAAGGTGTTCTCGGTCTTGCATCACTATATTGATTCATAATGCAATATGCACGAGGGCAGGGATAATGAAATTGTGACTCTAGGTTTTCTGCTTAGTGTCCTATAAAACGGGATGCAAATAAATTGGTTCTGTCGGTGTGTTTCATCACAAAGCTTCCCCTTGCAAGGATTGCTGCTCCCCAGCGTGTGAGTTTCAGGTGCCTTCTCAGTTTTCGTCGTCTGTCCCATTTCCTGAAGGCTAATGATTGAAGTGATTTTTAAAGAAGTCTTCTACAATGATGTTGAAGAAAAGGAGGATATCGCCACAACTTCTTTTCTCCAGACTTTAATTTGATGGTCCTTTTGGATGAGGAGAATGGCAATGAATATTTCATTTACTTGGCCCGTAAAAAAAAAAAAATCAACATAATCCATCAGCCAGTCCCAATCATTTGGTGAAAAAAATAATGTAGAGAATAAAATTTCAAAGGGGTTTTATTTTAAAATAGTCACTGGGCATGTACTGTCATAAGGCGCTTAATGACCATTTTATTGTTCATCTCTGAGCTCATCTTTGGTGAAATTACTTGGTGGCGAGTAGAACTAGAGCAATGGCCTGGGAGACAGAACTCTGGTTTCTGAAATGATGAAAACAAGCAGCATCCTTCGCTGATTCAGCCTTTTCCCAGGAACTCAAAGCTCCCTGCGAGTGGTCTTTCCCAATCCCAGGCATATCCCCCCAGGGCCGGCAGGGCTGGCAGGTGGAGAGCCAGACCACATTAGCCACCTTTCTTCTGGCTTTTGAGGAAGTCCTGGGGGTGCCATGACTTTTCTGAGAGCACACAGCCCCTGAATCCAGTGGAACCCGGGGCTGTGACCCCCTGGGAAGAGCTCTGCCCAGCCAGGGACCTCCCAGAGTTACATGCCCAGCAACTTCCTGGGGCCAGTCCTCTGAGACGGAGGTGGTGGCAGGGAGCCAGACCAACTGAGGCCTGCCAGAGTCACAGACCTGGGGAGGGTCTGACCCAGGATGCCTTCTGTCACTCACATTCGTCTTCCTGGAACAAAGACCAAATTCCCCGCCATGGTGTCCAAAGGCATCCTTCCAAGAGACTGTGTTTTATGCTGGGCTTTTCTGTTCTCAGAGGGAGTTTGGGGTGATATTTTTACATCTGAGTGTTAGGAGACCGTGGTTTTGTGGCTCAAAGCTCAGGCTATGGAGTGAGACCGGTTTGGGCTCCTGGATTCAATGCTTACCAGCTACTGGCCTTGCAAATGAAAACTCTCTGAGTCTCAGTTGACTTTTATTTTTTTTAAACTGGGATACTAAATCCACCTCATAAGCTTGGTGTATGGATGAAGTAAGATTGTATATAAAATGCTTAGCACAGTGCCAAGCACACAGTAAATACTCAAAGAAGTTGAATTCCTTCATCTTATGACACTGCTGTGGGAAATCTCACATACACCGGAAGACTCTAGGTTGCTGACTCCCTTGCTCTCCGCAGATCCACCCAGCAGCGAGTGCAGCTGGCAGAGCTGGTTGGAGCAAGAAAGCGTTTGGGTCTCCACTTAAGGAGTCCCTCTCCTGGGTTCCTGGGGGCTGGCCGGGGCAGGAGTAACCCCCCTGGCGCCCCAGCCCCACCGCGGGCAGCCCACGGAGCTCTATGGGGTTCGGGACCCAGAGCTTGCAGAGAGCAGTAGACGGCCCCTCTTCCAGAGGTCTCTGCTCCTACCCCTGCGTCCCCTGTCGATTCTGCCTTTTGCTGGAACTGGGAACAGTCTACTGGGCTATCATTTTAGAGCACAGAACATTCCAATTCTTAAAAAAAAAAAAAAAAAAAAATCTTTCCGCAACAGTGTTTCGGCTGGAGACAGAGTGGAGACTCAGATGGTTCCGATAAATAAAGTTAGGCAATCGCTTCTCCCATCAATCTGTTCACAACCGCTGACGTTGGAGGGGCAGGGCCTCCCCAGGGACTGGGCACCCGCTGGCAGCCAGGCCGACTCACTCGCCGCAAAGGGCTGCAGGAGCGCAGTTTCCAGCACTGCCTTCCACCCAGGCAGCACGATTTCGTGATTCCAGGCAGGGGGAGAAAAGAGCTTTGTGCCTGAGTTGAAAGGGCTGGTGACTAAAGCTGGTGACATTTGGAGGCTCAAGAACCCTGGTGCTGTCAACCTGCTGAGTGTGAGCAGAGCAGGCTCTGACTTCACTAGAGAGGTGAAGCCTGTCTCCCACACGGAGTTTCAGAGTGTTCTGGCCCCACGGGACCAGGCGAAGCAGGGGGTCTGGGCAGTTGGAGCGGCCACCAGCGTGGAGGGGCTTCTCTGGGGTCAGGGTTGGGGTCCCCTCTCAGCCCAGCTTACAACTTCAGGGTTACTATAAATACACACCCTGTGAATTCCCCCAAACACTCAGGGGCGGGGAATTTGATGTCAGGCTGGTGGAGGCTGTGAGTCTCGGAGATTCGGATGCTAATGCTGATGAAATCTCGGCTGTGGTCACAGGCCAGTGAGGGCTGAGACAGCTTGGCTGTGAAGACAGAGAAGCGACTTCCAGAAGATGTTCTTCAGGACTTTGCAGCCAGTTCTCTCATCTAAGCATTTATCATCCTTCACTAAAAAAGCCCAAGCAGCTCCAGAGGTAAGCTGTGTCTCTCTCCTGGATGTCGATGTGGCAGGACACCCAGTCCCCACTGTTCCGCCAGCTCTTCGGCCGGGTAGCGCCCGACATGGATGCATCTGACCAGGGGCTCGGCGCCATGCAACAGGCCTTCCGCCAGGACACTGGCATGTAGGAAGTTTTTTACTTGTCCAATTGTCGTCTTGACTCTCAAAGTGGCTACACTGTCCTCCAGCAATAATTTAGAACCTTTTAAAACCATTTCCCCGAGGGGTTTCCCTTCGCAACCACCAGCGCTGTAAGAACGAGAAGGCCTTGACCTTTGGGAGGTGAAATCAGGCAGATGGTGTGATTCTGAGCAGCAGTAGCTCAGGACTCAGGTTTTTTCTTCCTGAGATAAACAATAGTGTTTTTAATGGAAACAAAATATAACTAAAACATGTATACTTTATTTATTTTTTAAAAATATTTTATTTCTTTATTTTCAGAGAGAGAGGAAGGGAAGGAGAAAGAGAGGGAGAGAAACATTAACGTGTGGTTGCCTCTCACATGGCCCCCACTGGGGACCTGTCCCACAACCCAGGCATGTGCCCTGACCGGGAATCAAACCGTGACCCTTTGGTTCGCAGCCCACACTCAATCCACTGACCCACACCAGCCAGGGCTAAAACATGTATACTTTAAAAACAGATGTCAAAGATCATTCCAAAAGAGGAACTCCAAAAATATTTTAGAAAATTGTAATATTAAAAGAAGTGTTTGGCAAATTAAGGATGACATGCATTTAAATAGAAAACCTCTGGAGTTTGTTAAAACAGATACAGACATATTACATGTATGCAGTATTAATTACGCCCCCAAGTCCTTATTTTCTCACAATCTCCAGTTTTAACCTGTCAGCAGCCAGGTGGTGCCTAAGGTGCGGAAACCGGTCGGCGTGCCGCACCTGCATGTGCTTGATGAGGAGAAAACAAGCCCGGATGGCTGCTGGTTGCTGTTACTCATGGCCCAGCATGCAGCACAGCCTCACGTTCCCAGTGATTCAGGACCCGGTCTTGACTGTCTCCGCTTAGGGCGTTGTATGTGCTGGAGGTACCAGGATGTGGGCGGCACCGAAAGCCACCAGACCGGTGCCATGATGCCAATCAGGGCAGGAGCATAGATGGGAGAAAGGAGCTGGCAGCGTTCGGAGGACCCAGCTAAGGGGCCGACAGCAGTAGCCGGTGAGGTAGGAGGAGGAAGGGGAGAATGTGACGCCCTAGGAGCCATGGGAAGAGACTGCTTCAAGGAGGAAGTGAGGACCTCCTTATTTTGACTGTGGCATCAAAGCTGCAAACTCTCAGGCCTGAGTTTTCCTGTAAAAATTCAAATTCCTGGCCCTGGCTGGTGTGGCTCAATGGATTGATCGCCAGCCTGTGAACCCAAAGGTTGCAGGTTCAATTCCTGGTCAGGGCACGTGCCTGGGTTGTGGGCCAGGTCCCCAGTAGGGGGCACATGAGAGGCAACTACACATCGATGTTTCTCTCCTTCTCTTTCTCCCTCCCTTCCCCTCTCTGAAAATATATAAAATCTTTTTTTAAAAAAAGTTGAAATTCCCTCTGGTTTCCTGTAATGAGATTTTGCAATTTTCATGTAGCTGCTCTTTTATGATGCGGGAGAGCCAGGGACATATGCTTGGCATCATTACGACTCTTTTTTTTTTTTTTTTAAGATTTTATTTATTTATTTTAGAGGGAGGTGAAGGAAGAGAGAGAGGGAGAGAAACATGGATGTGAGAGAGAAACACTGATTGCCTGCCTCTCATACATACCCTGACCGGGTACTGACCCTGCAACTCAGGCATGTACTCTGACTGGGAATCGAACCAGTGACCTCTTGGTTTGTGGGATGATGCCCAACCAGCTGAGCCACACTAGTCAGGACTTCTTCACCACTTTCAAGTTATCTTATAATGAAGCACATTTTCAAAGTGTTTTGTTACTGTTTTCATCAGTAGTGGGTCAGCATTCTGTGCATTCAGCTCAGAAGGGGAATGTCTGCCTCAGACACCTCCTGCACCCACCTGCCCACCCAACGCCCCCATCGAATGCCACACAGGTGCCTCCACCCAGGCGTGTCCAACACTGAGCTCCTGGGCTCCCCTCCCAAGTCTGCCCAACCCACATTCTTCCCCATTTGACAGGTCACATGAACTTGGGCTGAATAACTCAGACTCACTGTCATGAGTTGAACAGGGCCTCCCAAAAGATATGTCCAGGTCCCAGTACCCATGACTGTGACTTTATTCGGGAATAGGGTCTTGACTGGTATCATTAAGTGAAGGACCTTTGGATCATCCTGGAATATCTGTGTGGGCCCCAAATCCAATGACAAGTGCCCTCCGAGAGACAGAACTGGAGATGACACTGACATGCAGAAGGCTATGTGACAATGGGGGCAGAGGGGGGGATGCCTGGGTCCGCCGGGAGCTGGGAGAGGTGAGCAGCAGAAGGCCCCCGGAGCCTCCGCAGACAGGGCAGCCCTGCGGACTCCTTTGTTGCAGACATCTGGCCTCCAAAACCGTGAGAGAATGCCTTCCTGTTGCTCTAAGCCGCCGGGTTTGGTGCTGTGAAGAGCAGCCACAGGGAATGAATGTAGTCATCTTCAACCTTGCTCTGCTTTCTTTCTCTGGTGCCTTACTGCAGGCCTCTCAGCAAGTCCTGCAGGCACCACTTCCAAGTACACCCACAGTCTGACCACTTCTCCCTACGTGGTTTGAGCTTCTAGCATGCTGTACCTGAATACTGAGCCCCATACCAGTCACCCTGGTTCTGCGTTTCGCGCCCCCTCGCTGATCCAGGTTAGGTCATGTCATTCCTTTAGCTGCCACCTCCAGGGAAGAGCCAAGGTCTCGCTAACACTGGGCTGCTGAGGCCCTGATGGTCTAGGCTGGCCTCTGATACAGCTCTGACCTCATCCTAGACTCTTCCCCACCCACTTACTCTGTTTTAACCACTGTGGCCCCTTTGCCACCCAGCCATGTGTCTGCCTCAGGACCTTTGCACTGACTGTTCTTTTTGTCTAAGACACTCTTCCCCAGACACCTACCTGGCCAACCTCCCCAACTCCTTCAAGTCTTACTCACATACCACCTTCTCACTGAGGGCTTTTCTGACCTCCCTGTTTGAAATTACAATGCTAGCTTTGCACAGTGGCACTATCGTAGCCAATGAGGTTTATCCAAGGCACGGTGAATGCTAATTGAAATTACCATCCTCAGACACACTCCATCCACTTTCTCCATAGCTCTTATTGTGGTCTACATACCATGCAGCTTACTTCTTTATTTCATTTCATGTTTTTCTCTGCCTGCTGGAAGGTGAGATCACTACCGATAGGGAATTTGGGGGATCTCTTTTGTTCACTAGTGTAACTCCAGCCTCTAGAACATGGCCTGGTACATAGTACGTGCTCAGTACATACGTGCTTAAAGAACAGTGGGAAATCAGACAGCCTCAAGGTACTGGTCTACCGGAATAAATGCCACAAGATGCCCATTCTTGCTCTCTCGTGTTCCCTCTCGGCTTCTGGAAACCAAGAATGCAGTTCAGTGGTGTCACGTACACTCACACTGCCGCAACACCGTCACCACCACCATCCCCAGAACCGTTTTCATCTTGCAAAACCGAAACTCTGCATCCATTAGATAACAACGCCCCCTCCCTTCCACACCCAGCCCCTGGCAGCCACCACGTTACTTACTGTCTTTGTGGTTCTGACAGTTCCAGACACCCCATGTAAGTGGAGTCATACAGTAGTTGTCATTCTGTGACTGCTTATTTCGCTCAGCACAAGGTCCCCGAGGGTCACCCATGTTGTAGCACAGGTCAGGGTTTCCTTCCTTTTTAAGTTGAAAAGTTGTATTTTCCAAGCTGTGACGCTATTACTCCCCGCAGCACCCCCTGGAAGGATCCAGCCCCCTCAGCACACTCATCGTCTGTCCAGCTTAGAACAAACCAAACTTGACCCCAGGGTGAAGCCATGAGGTTCTGTTTCCCGGCAGTATCAGCCACTCAGCTGGGCTCACTGCCCTGCAGGTATAATGTACAGACTAAGGTGCTTTGAGCAAACAGGAAATTGAAACTCTGAACACACAAAACAAACCAAATCTGAAGGTGGTTGTTTACATTATAAAAGGACTTTCAATTTAGAAAAGAAACCCCTGCAGAGTGCCTATAAATAGCAGCTCCCTGGTGGGAAGAGTGATTGTTTTTTCAACTAGATGGCAGGGGTCAGAGAGACCTCACACCAAAATGTGAGCGGGTCAGAGTGGTCCTCCACCAATCGGTCAGGAATGACGGCAAATTATTGCTAACACGATTACGTAATCTTCCCTAAAAGAAAATTTATGTGCTTCCTCCTCTCAGACCATCTTAAAAGGACTCTCTGAAAAGCACATTTCGACAGGAAGCTGAGCACACTCACACACGCAGCTGCCGGGTGCAACCGTCTGGCCTTGCAGCTCACGTGGAATTACCAGCGGAGGGCGGCGTGGCTGTCAGCGTCCCCGCAGGCGCAGGAGAGAAAGCAGGTCCGTTCGTTCGTGCACAGGCAGACCAGGCCAGGTCGTCAGTTCTCATTCGCAAACAGCACACCTGCCATCGTGTTATGTATGTGGTTTGTCACACACAGAACAAAACAGAAGAACGACTTGCTTTTCAACCGCGGCCAAGGTGCAAGGCCCTGGAAGGCACTGTAAGTCTCAGTGGTTGTAAGTGGGCTGCTTACAATACAGTGCGAGGTTTCCAAGTGACCATGAAACTTGACCATAAAACCATGGCTGTTTGAGGAGAAAGTGTTGTACTAAACATGACCTGAAATCTGGTACTTCGCAAGAAAATCTTAGCGTTCAGAAGAAAACACTCAAAAAGGCATCTGCCAACACTTTGGAGCTTCTGTGCTTTATGTAACTCTTGTCAAATTCGTGATTAAATACACAGTTCCAGTAGATTTTTTTTAACTGTAAGGCCAAAATTCAATTTCTCCATAATGAGAACATCGAGTACAGCAAGCAGCAGGTAACTAGATCCGTGTCAATCCTGACAGACTTAGAAGGACAGACCATCATTTCTGTCACCAGAGGGCACCAAAGCCCAAGTTGCTGGGAAAACTGCAAACCACAGGGTCCCGCGGCAAGAGCTGAAACCCCCTGACTGGTCCTTCTTATGGCCAGACAAGCCCTTAGCTGATTATTTCTGCAGACTGAGAATGTCTCCTATAAGGAGTAACTTCCCCAGCTGGTTTTCATAGCCCAGTCCATGAGTTAACAGCTCATCCACAAACTCCTCAATACCAGCTCATTTATTCAGCTTATATGTGTTTATTGAGCTCTTACGACCTACCAGCCCTGGGGAAGCAGCGGTGGCCAAGAAAAGCAAGTCTCTGCGCTCTTGGACTTGCTGCGTAGGTGAGAGGACTGAAGCACACCCTTACCACTCAGTGTCATGTGGGTTACCACGGGCAGGTGGGGCTGTGGGAGCAGTGAGAGGCAGGCAGAAACCAGGGGGACCAGTCAGGAGGGCTTGGCTGCACACCCTAAGCCAGGGCTGGTGGCCCAGACCAGCAGGTGGCAGTGAGGATGGAGACACAGACCTAGATGGACAGACATTTAGAAAAGACAATTGGAAGACCTGACTACTGATTGGACATGAGGAGTCGAGAATAACTGCTGAGTTCCTGGCTGGAGCACCAGGGCAAGTAGTGGGGTCGTTTCCATGGCAAGGGGACCTGCAAGAGGAGCTCATGGGGATGAAGGAAGGACTAACAGGGAGCTCATCCTGGGCCCTGGTGCGCAGAGGGGTTTGTGGGAGGAAGCTCCAGGGGGAGGTGTATGGGGGGCAGTTGGCTGTATGGAGCTTAGTAGGCGGACCTAGACTAGAGGAGCAGGCCTGAGCTATGGCAAACTTTACCTAGTAAATGATGCCTTGAGAGTGAACCAGCTCGCCCAGGGAGAGCTTGAACAGTGAGGAGAGAGAAGAGCCTAAGACAGAGTCCTAGGAGAAAATACAAAATAATACACCTCCTGTGGGGGGGGGGAGGTTAGAAAGGAGATTGGACAGGAGAGGAGAGAGAATACGTGAGACCAAGAGAACGCTGGTGTCACTAAAAGTGAGGAGCTGGGCGTAGTCTGCAGGGATGAACGTTGCCTGCCGGTCAAGAAGCTACAGACCGAAGGGAGTTTGCTGCAAAAAGCTTTGTGTGGGTCCGTGGGAGGCTCTGGTGAAAGGTGCCTGGTGGGGGGAGCCGGAAGCCCGGAGTGGGGTGAGTGGGGGGTGCAGACAGCAAAAATAGACAACTTTGGTGGAGAGGAAGGAGATGGGTTAGCAGCGAGGAATGAAGAAGAGTTTTGATTTTCTTTTTTAAGATAAGAGGAAATGAATATGCTAAATGCTGATGCACCCTGCACACGGAAAGGGAGAGACTGAAGGAAAAGAGGAGCTAATGAGCCCCTGAGGAGGCAGCTGAGGGAGGTCGGAGTCAGGAGCGTGGGCCAGATGAGGGTGGCCATCCACTGTACCTGGAGGAAAGGGAGGAAGGCAGGCGTGACGATCTGGTGGCAAATGTTAGGGGTGTTCCTTTCTGGTAGCATGTATGTTCTTCTGGATGAAGCGGGGTGGGGTAGTCTGCCGAGGGTGCAGGGGATGAGCTGGGTTTGCAGATGGAGGCATGAAGCGGTCACCCTGGACATCGGAAGAGAGCTGACCCAAGAAACAAGGTGGAACGACAGAAGCCAAAGAGGTATTGTCTGGGAAGTCATGAGCGAGCCGGTTGGAAGGGTAAGAAGTTACTGTGTGGTGTGCATCTTCCGAGGAAGAGTGACCTGGTCTGCCAAGGTCAAGGGCGTGTCCCTGAAGTGAGGAGCTCTGGTTATCACCGTGGATCTTGAGATCACCTAAGATGTTCACAAGTCTCAGGGTGGAAGGAGTCCAAGTCAAGAGCCATGACCCTCCCAGGAGGACAGCATGCCGCTCCGGCGCCAGGAGGCGGGCTGTGCTGTGGACATGGCATGTATGTCCCCGGCAGACGGAGGCCCGCACACCTGTCTAGGGGCAGCCTGTTTGTTTGTTTTCCCCAAACTGTGATAAAAGCTGATGAAGTTGACTCCGCATAAAAAATCACCCCAAATGATCCACCAACAGTCCCGTCAGTTGCGCGACACACGGATGCAGCGGGAGGCGAACCTGTGAAACAGTCAACTGTTGTTTTCATAAAGACGTTTCCCTAACAAGCGTCAGGGACTTCACTTCAAAGCCAAACAGTGTTTTAACATCATTAACTGGTTTGCACGATCTATCCTTTGATTCCTCTAAGTGGGTTTAATCTAGGGTTAGCTAAATCTCTGCTTTAAATGCCACAGTTAAGCTTCATAATTCATTTCTGTCTTAATGGAAATGGAACAGAGCTGACCACTGCACTCATCATAATTGCTTTTAATGTCCTTACTGAAGACAGCTATTAATTTCATACCCACTGCCAAATCCTGCTCCTGTTTATCTTTCTCTCAGTGTGTATTTCTCTACCCCTCTATCTGTCCACCTAAACCCACCCACCCCCGCTTTACAAAGCGACTGATATTATAGAATCACGTGCTTATTAGCAGAAACTAAACACAGATCGGCACTAGCACATGGGAGATACCATGTCTAGGAAAATGTCTACCAAAACAAGGAATTTTTTTTGTGCAGATTTAAATTTTGCCATCCACTGGGTTAAACCAGGGTCTCTCTTTCTCTGCGCTGCCACCACAGGAAGCTGGCCCAGGACACGTTTTTTATTATTTACAAGCGTCTCTGCGGGTTAGCAGGTGGTGGTGCTCACAGCTATTCTATGCCATTAGGTGAGAAGTTACCAGGTGCCAGGCTCTGGACTACATGTCTTATATACACCTCACTTAAACTTCACAAAACTGCCACGAGGTAGATATTTGCATTATCCCCATGTTGTGGATGAGGAAATGAGCTTAAAGCTTAAGGCTCACGCCTGATGAATTCAAAGTTGGCTGAGTTCAAAATCCCAAATCCATCTGTTAATGAACTGTTTCCTGCATGATAAGAATGCAGAGACTGTGTGGGTGTGTTAGAGAGAGAAAGAGAAAGAAGGAAGTTGATGGTGATGAGGCTGGAAGGGTCAGGGACAGATATATAAAGAGAGAATACAGAGTATGGCGAAAGGTTTCTGAAGCTGAGAAGCATCAGAAGTAATGAAAAAAGAAGCACAGATACATATTTAATGGCAAAACAACAAAATGAGGTGTAGGAAACCCTTGTCCCTTCAAGAATATGCCTTTTCACTTTTTTACTCCGTGGAAATCAGTAGGGATTGGGACAGCCTAGAATAACTTTTCTTCCCAGTATCCTGATTTCCGTACTTGTAAGCATCACTTCTTGGGTGGGGGCAGACAAGGGGCCCAGGTTAAGCTACTCAGATGTTGGTCTCCCTTTGGAATTTGAGTCTTAGGCGTGCTGTCTCAACCTAGAGGCAGGTCCTCATCAGAATTTCCTACCACAGGATAACTACTAACTTAGCCTTTGGGTTTAAATATGGACTCAATTCTATTTCATTGATCTGTGTCTTTCCATATGCCAGAATCACAATCTTGCTTATTATTGCCTTGTAATACGTTTTTAAATTGAGAAGCATGAGTCCTCCAACTTTGTTCTTATTTTGCAAGATCATTTGGTTATTCTGAGTCCCTTGTGTTTGCATAGAAAATTTAGGATCAGCTTGTTCTTTCATTCCCGTGAAAAAAGCCTCTGAGATTTTGGTAGGGATTGTACTGAGGCCGTGGATCAATTCGAGGAATCTTAGCGCTTGCACATACTGCCTCCCAGCCATGAATTCAGGAGGTTTTTTCCATTTGTTTCAGTCTTCAATTTCCTTCAATGATGGTTTGTAGTTTGCAGTACATGCATCTTGCATTTATCTGTTAAATTTATTCCTCAATATTTTCTTTTTGATGTCTCTGTAAATGAAATTATTTTAATTTTGCTTCCAAGTTGTTCATTGTTAATTTACAGAAACACAATTGATTTTTGTGTGTGGATATTGCTAAACTTGTTTATTAGTCTTTTTTTTTTCCTGGTGGATTATTTGGGATTTACTAATATACGATTATGTCATCTGCAAATATAGTTTTACTTCTTTTCCAACTGGATGCTTTTTATTTCACTTTCTTGCTTCGTTGCCTGGGCTAGAACCCACAGTAAAACGTTGAATAGGAGTGGTAAGAACAGATAGACTTGACTTGCTCTTGACCTTAGAGGCAAAGCAGTCAGCGTCTCAGCACTTTGTAGAATGTCAGCTGTGGGTTTTTCATAGATGTCTTTCATCGGGTTGAGGAAGTTCCCTTCTATTTCTAGTTTGTTGAGTATTTTTACCACAAAAGAATTCTAGAATTACATACAATCTCAGGCTCATATCCTGAGTTTCAGAACTCTTCAGGGGCAGGTCGAGGAGGTGTGGGGATGTTCCGTGTTTACATTGCAGCCTGGAGTGAAAAGAAACTCCACGTGAGAGGGTATACTGTGGGCCTTAGCTCATTTTTAACAAGGTCTGGAATTTATATGGCACCATTCTCTAAGTAGCTAGCAACGTCACCCATACTGGATCTAATTCAACACCACGTTCTTCGTTCCTTTAGAGTTGATAGGTGGGTGGCACACGATCTGGGGAAGATGGAGCCACCAAAAAGTTGCTCACGCTAAAAATACCTACAGTTGTATAGATGGAACAGCCACGGGTTTCATCTGTTCCATGCCTGGGGCACAGCTGTCTTGTCTTCTCTGGTGGATCTGATGGAGGGAAGAAGCCCAGAGCTGCATGGTTTGGCCAGCCCTATTGAGAACGTTATTTCTCCGGGAACTGTAGAGACTCCCAATGTCTATAGTTCCCTCAATGGCCATAAGAGCCACTGAGGAGAAAAAAAATCTTCAGAACACATAGAATGAGTAATGGTAGCAAGAGAAGTCCCTGGTTCCAGCCCACTCATACATTTCAGAAATGTAGGTCAGATCTAGAGGAAGGGAAAGAAACTTCCTGTTGAATTTTCATGTACAACATGTGTCTGGAAATCTCTCAATGTAATTCCTTGGTGTAAACTAAACTGTAGGAATCGGGGATGAGGCAGGCTGCTTTATGTTTATCGAAGCCATTCTATTTGAAGCTGAAATGTTGTAAAAATTACATAGTGTTGTGAACAGTTATAATTAGTTTAACAGACACGGCCATCTTCCTCAAATGAAAAGCTGTCAAGATCTCAACAATCAGATACAAAAAAGATCCAGGAATCCCATAAAATCTTATCTCCTAGGAAAAAAATAACATTTTTGTTTGGTTGCTGCACATCCCTTTGCATATTTTACTACCTTCTTCCCACTTTTTGGTCTAAAAAAAAGTAATACCCAGAGAGAAACAGTCACAAGTAATATTTTTAAAGATTTGAACTGGTTGGGACAATTCAGATGTTTTGACAACGCTGACCGAACTCTCAAAATAAAAAGGGTTAGAGCAGAAATGTAAAAATCTCACCCTTACAGCGTGGCAGACATCAGCAGCGACCTTGTCTACGGTCCACTTTGATTTTGGATTTTCCTTCTAAATTGAGATGAGGACCTATTTAGCTGGTGAAGTAACACTTGATAGATGCCACCTGGTGATGATAAATATTACCTGAAGTCACCGGTAGCAGACACTGTTGGCTGCCTAGGCAACCAACAGCCACCGGCACTCTGATTTTGTGGTCACGCCCACCTCCTGCAGGTGACGGTGCCCCACTGCTCTGCGAAGCCGTCCTACTTCCCGGTGGGGGGAAACCACGATTTTGCTGAGGCAGTCACGGTACTCCATTTTCCTGGTCAGTGGGTGGTTTAAGGGTGGGCTCCTGACCTAATCAGACCCAAAGGCCGTGGGGAGAAGCTTCCTGGAGAGGACATCCCCTCTGCTATCGGAAGGCTGTGGTATCTGTAATTCCTGTAAGAGTCACAGCCTCTTCTGATGCTGGCACAAAGCCAAAAACACATGGCGCGCAGGGGATGGGGTGAATCTGGGTCTTTCATGACAGCGTGAGATCATCAAACCCTGAAGCAGCCTACACCGAGACTTTTAAAAATGAGAGATAATTAACCTTTCTTAATGTGCAAGCCAAAATCAGCGAGGACTTGCTTTTACTTAGTTCCGCAGACACTCTATCACTGCCAAAAAGGAAACACCTTTCCATTGCTGTTGGGGTGAGAGCCTTCTGCTTCATGGGCTGAGCTAAGCCTGGGCCTCTGGAAGACTAGAAAGGCAGCATTCAGCTGAGCCAAGTGCCCTAACTGAGGGGCAGATGCACTTTGTGAATCACACCTATCATTTCTTATGTATGACCACAGGCCGGAGGTTTGGTCTGTCTGTGCCTCGGAATAACCATGCGAACTCATGGGCTGGTTGTGAAGGTTAAAGGGAGTCAGAGTGTGTCAAAGGCCATCAGACGTCAAAGGCAAAGAGTGTGCTGTGCTGATTGTCCCATCCCCCCACACAGGGCCTACGTCAAGCACAAATGCTTGCGTGTCACCGCTGCATGCTGTGCTTCTGGGGCACTAAGTATTTTTCATGCACTTGCATGTATTTCTCACACGCTAACTCTTAATTCCCACAACAACACTATCTCTTCACTCCATTTAAGATAAAGAAAGGCTCAGAGAGATCAAGGTCATCCGGACTGGAAGGAGGAGAGCCAGTCTGTAAACTCAGGCGGTCTTTCCACATAGTAGAGGCTCAGTATTTGTTAAATGGATGAATGTAAATAGTGAGAGTTCAGTGAATGTTTACAGAACAAGTGGGATGTAGTAGTTGAATAACAATTTAATGTTCTCCAGAAAGAATGCGATATCATGAATTTTTCCTGTTGGAAGAAAAAGTTCTTGCAAGTGTAACCGGTTTCCATGGCCACAGGTTAACTGGTTGGGGGGGGGGCACCTTTCCTCGGTCACGAGAGTGGCCCCCAGGACAGCCACCTGCAGCATGCAGGGCTCGTCGCTGGAGGGGCTGAAAGGAGCACACCTAGTGCCTCCTCGTTTCTCTGCTACCTTCTCTCCCAAGCGGCTTGTGAGAGCGCCTGCTGAGGCTGTTTGGCACGGGGACAGCCTGGTGACACACCGTGAGTAGTCGTCGCTCAGGATGGCTTAGGCAGGTGAGTTTTTCTCAGTGCTCTGCCCTATCTGCATCCCCTGGGGCACCCCCACACCTTCTGTCCCCATCCTCAGCTCCAGTACCTCGCTGCTCTCCACACACTGCGAGCCCCACTCACCCCCATTACCACCTGTGGCCAACAGCAGTCCTGAAGGAAAGAATTCTAACAATGAAATCAAACACATAAATGACAAATGAGGAATTCCGCACAAAGGTACGTAATGGACTCATAGCTTTTCAAATGTGTTCTTCCTCTGAGGACATTAATAGGACATTTCTCAACTCCAAGAGGTCAAGCTGACAGGCCAGCAGGGAAGAATCGGTTTGGGAAGGAAGAGTGACAGGTGACATCTTCCATGGAGGCCACCTAGCCTTCCTGCCAGACTCTGCGTCTGATCCTCTCAGTGGTCCTGTCCCCTCTGCAACTGTGGCCCTCCTCTGCCCTCCTCCATGCCTGCCTTTCCTCCCTCCCACCCTCCTCCTTCCCACCTTCCAGGAGGGCCGCAAGCCCAGTATTTGCCTGCAGTCCCTACAGGCCGTAGGGAGCCGGCCCTAGGACTGGTCTTTGTGGACATATAGTGCATTCACAGCACGCCAGATTCCAGAACTCGTATGTCTTACAAACATGAGCAAGTTTAACGCTCTTCTAGAACAGAGGACCTACTAAATTTTAACCTCTAAACTAGCATCGACCAATAGAAATGTAACAGAAGCCACATAGTGTGAGCCACACACGCCATTGATGATTTCCTGGTAACCGAGTTAGAAATGTAAAAAGAAAGAAGTGGAATCAATTTTAATAATATGTTTTATTTAGCCCAATGTATTAAAATAAAGTCATTTTAACATATAAGCAATGTAAGTTATTAACGAGTTCACGTATTTTTTTCACACTGAACTTTGAAATCCAGTTTTGCTCTTAGGATACACGTCAGTTCAGAATAACCGTGTTGCCAGGACTCAACAGCTACTTTGGCCAGCGCCTACCATATTGGAGACCGCAGCTCTAAACTCTTCATGTCTTTTCACGTGTTCTTCTAATTACTCTAATCAGTTACATATGGTTTTGCATGTATCCAACCTAACCAGTGTTCAAGCTCGCTTGGATTCTTTCCCCCTGAATCACTGCAGAGAGGCATATATATCACATACTGTATATACGTACGGTACACATCACATGTATTGATATGTTGCATGCATGTAGCACACATATGGAAATGCACATTTATCTCTATGATTGGTAGGGCCCACGTCAATGCCCTGCCATTCGTAAAACTGACCTCACGCTCTTCTGTCATGTCATCAGACTGATTGTTTCCACATTCTCCTACCGGGCGTCTGGGCAATTTACCACTGTTTTCTGTGATGAGTATCATGGCTGCCCATGCTTTTTAAAAATAAGGGTGGAATTCATTTTTTAATTTTCTACTGCTCTCCCTTCCTTCTTCCTTAGTCTGCTGCCTCATCCAGGATCAGTCAGCTCTCCTAGCATAACAAGGGCTACCGGCGGGCATCTCTGTCTTCTGTGATCAGCTCGAGTCAGTCACCCGGCCCGGCCTACAGCAGTTAATTGACGAATGTGTGCAGGAGGAACAAAGGATGGTGGTAGGAGATGTTAAGCATAACAGCTTCTTTCATAAAGGCTTTTGCAGGAGAAAGAAAGGCCCCTCGTTTCGCAGTCTAACGAGGATGTAACGGCACATGAGGAAACCCACACATAAATATGGATATAGTTCTCCGCACAGCCCTAGTGACTCGAAGACAACAATGAAAAAACTATTATGGCTTCTACGACAAAGGTGATGGGCTGGATCTAATTAGGGATTAAATCTGAAATTCCCAGTACATACCCAGCGCCTTGGGAACTTGACAAGCTGCCATCACTTCAGCGTCCCCGGGAGAAGCAGAGCTGCGTCTAATCGGGGGAGGGGGCAGCGGGGGACCTGCCCACAGCGAGCCACTTAGCACAGCGCTAATGAACAGGGAGGCCTTCTAAGAGGGGGCTGGAGCGCCGGTGTCAATTTCCCTTTGTTGTGTGCACATCAGCCAGCATCTCTGCAGGGGCGGTGACTTGTCAGCAAGGAGACAAGTTGCTAGGTAACCAAGAACTATGAGGAAAGCCCCCTCCCCCACCCCCAGGGAAGCAGCGTGCCAAGAGGGCCCCAGGAAGGATTAGGCTGTTAAGAAACAAAACAACCAGAGCCTCTAAAATGGCAAGATTAAGTACTACCTAAGGAGTAGCAGGCTGCTACTTTTTGTTTGTTTTTGGAAGGGAAGGCTGGTTGGAAGAGAGGGGCGTGATCTAGGAGCCAAAGGAGGAGAAAAGAAAGGAAGAAACGGGCGGAGAGGAAAGGAGAGAGAGCATCAAAAAGGGAGGGAGGGAGAAGACAGGGGTGGGGCGGGGGGGGGGGGGCGGAGAACGCACCGGGAAGCGACCCCAGAACAGGACCGTGCATGGGGCCTCCGTGCGCTCCAGGGGCCTCGGAGGGCTGGAGCGGTCTCGGGGAGAAACAGGCTGAACTGCGCACAGTCTCCAAAGCGGCCCAGCATGTCTTACCCGGAAACTAGTTGGAAATTCAGCCAGCCCCACCCGAAAGCCTCCTGCGTCAGGACCTGGGTTCGAACAAGCCCTCCAGGTTGACTCAGAAACACATGCAAGTTCGCAAGTTCGAGAGCCACCGCCGCGTGGGAGTAGGAGGGCTTTGGAAGGGGCCAGGAGAGGGTGTGGAAGCACAGATTGCATCAAAGTTCACTAAGCAAGAACTTCATTTAACGTGGTGCCTGCCGTAAGGGAGCAAGGCCAGAACTCAGTCTGAACTCAGCTCTCCTGCAGCATAGGTGGGTGGGGGGGGGGATGGTGCTAAAAGGCCCCCGTGACCTGATAAAAAAAGTAGTGGAGGACTTTGGGAGAGAGTCCTAGGCCATTAGTGTTTACTGACAAACCTGTGTGACAGGAGTTGGGAGCAAGGTGATCCCCTGAAGGTAGGCTCCTAGCCTCCCACAGCGACTGGGAGATGGAGAGGCCAACTCCTTTGATGGTTTCAGGTGATGGTTCCGAGGTCCCAGAGAAAGTCATTCTCTGGGTTGTAAACTCAGCAGAGGCTTTTCAAAAAGTTTACATACATCTCCAAGGCACAGAGAAGGAATTTGCAATGACAAGTTCTTTAATGAAAATCTCCAAGAAAACGGAGGTCAGGTGGTTGGCCAGGCTAGAAGTGAAATAGGAAAAACCAGCGTTTGTGCGGCCTGTCACCACCAGACCCAACGAGCGGAGGCAGGGACTGAATCTTTATGGGCGCCTGATTCAGATGCCGACCATCTGAGAAGACGGTGGGTTATGTACCCTAACAGACCGTCCTTTCAAGCCGGCTTTTTAATAGGGGGGTGGGGGGGGGGGAGTGTAAATGAGGGATTCAGAATTCAGGGAAGAGGTTAATCAGATAAAAGCTGCAGTCCAGCAATTTCCCTAACATCCTTTCATCCGCTGACCTGTGACTTTCTTCCTCTGTGTCCTGTGTCTTGTGTCCGGTGTGGGGGACTGTCTCTCCCTGGAACACAGTGGCTCAGATTCCGCCTTGATTGCTCATGGTCTCTTCTGGAGCTCAACGGTGAAACTGCCCGTGGGCTCCTGTGGTCAGGGTGGGCCGTACCCGCAGTTCCTGAAACAGTAGCTTTTACATGCGCTAACTATAAAGTTTATTAACTGTTACCTAAAACTAAAGTTTCCCAACTCTTGAGCTCCCCCATTGGAAGGAAGGAACAGAAGGCCGCCTCGGTGAGGGGGAAGGGAGGCCCTGGGCACAGTCCCGCCGAGCTCGTCCCCTCTGTGAACTGAATTGAGTGCTCTCTCCGAATTCTCTTTTCCCTTTGTACTCATCATCCAGCACCCCACTCCATGCTGCCCAACCCTGGAGCAGGTGACAGGGATGAACGAGAGCTCGGCCAGAAGGTGACTTCATCAGGGCGGTGCAGTGGGCTGGTGGGATGGGTCCAGAGCGCCAGCCGGTGCGGAGCCTCCTCCCAGCTGTGCTGGGTTCAGTTCCTTCCAGGGAAAACAGCCCCGGGGGGACACACAGGCAGGGAGGGCAGCCTGGCTTCCATTTGCTTGCTTCTCTGCTATTGGCTTGCTTCTCTTCAAAGGTTCTCTGAGGAGCCGGTAACGTTTGCTTGGAAGAGAGTAGCTGAGGTTACTCAAGTCAGCCTAAGCCAGGTCACTTCTGCCACACGACAGCTGCAGCTGCCCTAGGCCGACCTCGGAGGGACTCGGGCCAAGATGGATTGCCTTCCGAGACAGATTTACCGCTAGGCTTTTTGCTTCCAACTGTGGAGTTCCGGGGGCACAGCCACCCTTGTATTTGGGCTTTAGAAGTCCCCCCAGAAAGGCTGGCTTTCCTCCCTTCCCCATTGTCTGCTGTGTCCACGGTAGCTGGTGACTGATTGGGGTCGAGCTGTTCTGAAGGACAAACGGGATTTTGCTAGTGACCTTTTAGATAACCTGCCTTTTTTTTTTTTTTTATTGGAATGCTGTGGAGACAGCTGCTCTGGAAACCCAGCCAAGAGGCCTGGTATGGGGCCTTGACTAACATGTGTGGGAGGCCGTGCAGGCTCTGTCTTCCCTGTCCTGCACCCTTGCTCAGCTGGCCTGCCTCCTGCCCAGAATGAGCTGGTGCGCTGCTGGGGCTGCTGGGGCCGCCAGCCTCAATGCCTCCGATGCTCCCCCCTGGCTCACTGGAGCACCAGTGTCTCCTGCAGCCACCTGGTGTCTGAGATGTGCCTGGGCCCACCCAGTGGTAAAGGGTTATGACAATGTCCACTGTCACTTGCTTATGTGTTTCCCCAGACTGTGGGCTTCTCAGGGCAGGGCTGAGCCCCACCAGGTGCCCGTGTCAACATAGCAGTAAAAGAATGAATAGATCGCCCAGGATCCCTCTTGTCCACTCTGCCGTGGCCTCTTCCCATCTTTTACTCCATCCACGGAAATGTTTCTGAGCTCCAGAGACAAAAAAAGCTGTGCTTCCTCTACCCTGCTTAGGACTTTGAGAATTTCAGTCTGAAGAACTCTCAGAAGATTGCCAATCTTTGTAATATTGATGGGCATTAATTTAATTTAAAAAACTATACTAATAGGGAAAAGCATCATGTAGCACATGGTAAGTTTTTTTTTTCTTTGTTTGTTTTTGTTAAACTGCTAACAATGCCACACATACAGGGAAAGTGCCCATTTGTGAAAAAAGTTTACAGAATGGTCACACCCACATTTTAGAGTCATAATAAAAGATTAATGTTTCCGCACCATAAATAATTCACCCAGGAAATTATTTAGTGAGCGCTGACTGTGTGCCTGGTGGGCACCTGGCCAGACACAGGGCTGCTGAGACCTCGCTGACGGCCCCCTGCAGGGCTCTGCGAACGAGCTGCCCTGATGGTGAGCGGGGCTGAGGAGCCTGGAATTGTGCATGTGAAAATAACATTTCCAGGGCCAACAATGGTATTAAGAGGCATATTTAAAATACATTGTTCAACATAAAAGTAAAACAACACCACTGAGTGGTTCCGGCTTTCAACAGTTCTTCCTGTAGAATGAAGGAATTTTCCTTATGACATAAACTCTGAGAATAGCCAAAGGAGAAGCGGGAGACATGGCTTTGAGCCTTAAGAGGGAAGGCTGGAAACGAAGCCATATCCTTCCTAAGTGTCTTCATCCCATCGAATTCTAAGGAGCAGGCAGGGATGCTCTCAGAATCATTTGCATTGCAAAGCAGGCTGGAAACTGGCCTTGTTCAAACAGACACCCATGGCAGGGCCGCCCTCGGTCGCCCACCCTTGTTGGCAGCCGCGACCTGCTGGTGATAAAAGAGCCAGCCGCGTGAGCGATGCAGCTGAAAAGAAGCCTTTGAGCTGCTCGACTGTTTAAGTAATTAATGCAGCGCCCCCCCGCCCCCAGCAAGGGTAGAAGTGAAAGGAGGAGGGTGGGTGAGTCTGTGAGCAACATGGCTCTTTGGGTGAAACACACTTTTGGGCCCATTATGTGCTCACAAAGAGAGACACCAGGTACCCTCGCTGCTTGCTGCTTGTGGTTCTTCCAGCCTCTGCGAATCCTTCCTAATCCCCTTCTGAGGGTCGCAGCCAGGCATCTCTGCAGAGTGGCCTGGTGGGTCCTTAACAACAGGAAAGATTCTAAAGCTTCTTTTGATGCTGGCATCAACCAGAAGGTAAAAGAACCTCCAAAACAAAAAACTCCATGACTCCCACCATGGAAATGTAGTTATCTAAACTGGATTATTTAAAAACTAAGTGAACCTTTGAGAGGACTATGAAATGACTCACTATTAAGGCAGAGAGCTCCCAACTCAGATAATTGCCTTTGTTTGAGGCCAAATATTGGCCTTGTTCTGACAGCCAGCACCAGAAATCCAGGGGATGGAGGGCAGCAGATAGGGGTGTGGGCGCAGGGGAGGGAGGTGGCTGGCCTGGCCCTGTGGGAGCCAGTGTCCTTGTCGTGTGACAAGTCCCCGTATGTCACATTCCCCCCCTTCTCCCTTTCCCCCTCCAGGTACGCCTCCAGAGACAGAGCTACACAAGATAGTGAAGTAAGATCCAGGCTCAGTATCCCAGACAGAACCCTTCCTTCCTTCATCTATTCACTTATTTATTTCTAAATGAGTTTTTCCTGTATCAGTCAGCTAATTTCGTCACAGTTCTGGAGGCCGAAAGTCTGAGACCAATCTCCCAGGAGAGCTGGTTTTGGGTGAGAACTCTCTTCCTGGCTTGCGGATGGCCACCTTGGCCTGGTGTCCTCACGTGGCTTTCCCTTCCCTCTGTGGGCATGCACCCTGGTACCCCTTCTTATTCTTCTAAGGCCACCTGTCCTGTTGGAGCAGGCCTCCACCTTTACGACCTCACTTAACCTAATTACCTCCTCAAAGGTCCTGTCTCCAAATCGGATCCCACGGAGGGTGAGGACCTCAACAGGTGGCCCCTTGGGGGGGGCACAGTTCAGTGTATGGCACGTCCCCTTTCTCTTCTTTCCACTGTTGCAGACTGGTCCTTTCTACCTCTTTCTCCCAGAACTCTGTCCAGACGTTCACTCCGGAAGGGCACAGTGGGCATTGCCCGAGGCACACGGCGGGGAGAGCTGGGTGCCAGGAGGTGCCCTTTGTTAGGGTCCCCCCGGGAGGCAGGCGAGTGTAAACGCGATTGCAGAGCAGAGTCTGGATCGTGGCATGGATGCTGGATCTGAGCGGCCACGACACGGCCTCCTCCTTTCACCTCCAGCTTCAAGAAAAAGAGAGGCACAGTCCTCTGCCCATCTTCTCACCCCATTCCCTCCCCGCCTAGCCTGGCTCCTGCCAGGATTGTGGGATGGTTTGCACTGAGATGGCTGAAAATGGCCTAGTAACTGTCTCCCTGGGTCACGCGGTGAGGCAAACACACTCCTGGGTTTCTCCACTACCCTCACCCCGCAACACTCCCGGGGTACCTCTGACCCCCGGTGTGTGGGTGGATTCCCACACCGATCAACTCTGCAACACCCGCTGGGTGTCCTGTGATTCCCTTCGGGTCTGACGCTGCCTGGGGGTAAGGGCTGAGTCCTACAACACTGCCCCCACTGCGCACGCCTGGTGCAAGTCCCCGCTGCCACCTGTGCTGCTGACCGACCGGCTGCAAATGGAAGGTTTCAACAACCTCCCTTCTTTTGTTCAATTAATTTGCTAGAGCAGCTCACCAAACGCAGGAAAACGATTGACTTTTAGATTACTGGTTTATTATAAAAGGATACTAGTCAGGAATAGCTGGTTTGAAGAGATGCATCAGGCAAGGTATGTGGGAAGGGGTGAGGTGTCTTCAGGCCCACTGTGCCCCCACGTGTCTAGTGACCTGGAAGCTCTGTGATCTCCACCCTTTGGGTTTCATGGAGGCTTCATTTCCTAGGCCTGCTGGACTTAAATCATTAGCCATTGGCGATTGATTCAACCTGCAGCCCCTCTCCCCTCCCTAGTGTATATGTGTCTGAAAGTTCCAATTTTCTAGTCAAATGGTTGATCTGAAGGCAACAAGCCCCCATCCTTAAGGGCTTCCTAAGAGCCACCTCATTAACATACACCCAGGAGTGGTTGAAATGGGTTTGTTATAAATTATAACACTTTCTTTTCACCTTTATAGCTCTGGAACTATCCCAAAAGTTTTATGAGCTCTGTGTCAGAAACTGGGACAAAGACCAAATGCATGTCTCTTATTGTAAATCACAGCGTCCTGTACACACACTTCATTCATTCATTTAGCTGAGCATCGCATTCACTCACAGCCCAGCTTCCCTGGGTTCGTGTACCTGGGGCCTTGCCAACAAACGGGTGTTTGGTTCTTGGATCATCTTTTTACTAGACAGGCTTGTGGGATTGTACAGAAAAGTCTGTTCTCTTGTATTTGAACTGGAAAAGTGTTTCTCAGATCTTGAACACTGTCACCTACATGATGTCATTTCATCTTGAGTAGTAGGAATATGATGCAGTTGTTAGAACAGTTTCATGTCATTATGCATTTGGCGGGAGAAAATCGATGGCTCTTTTCATTAGGAAAATACCAAAAGGTGGGTCCCATGGTGGCAAGAGGTGTGAAAGGACAGCGCTGCCGTGTGTGTGAATGTCCACCGCACACGAACTTGAGAGCGGGACCCTGGAGGCTGGCAAGAAAGGGGGGATGGGGGCCAGATGACCTGGAGGGGGGAGAGGTGGAGCCGAGCCTCTCTCAAGAGGAGTGACCTGCTTCGAACTGGCAGAATTGGGAGAACCTGAGGGGGAAAATGATCCTTGGGAAATTCTTGTTGAGAACCCCAGGATATTACGTGTGATGTTCAGTTTTATTTCCAGCCTTGTGTGCTGCTGTGGTCTCCTCTTTTACCCGCAAATATTTGGTCAAGGTCTATTACACACAACAGCTTTGTGCTGATGGGGCTTGGGGACAGAGGAGTCCCTGTGACCGTGTGCGGAGGGGAGGGAGGGGACAGCAGGCAGAGAAGAGGATGAAACAAGCTGGACCCCGAGTGCTCCAAGCCTCGCCAGAGACGAGAGACCCACGCCTGTTGGAAGTCTTAGGGTGGGCATTAGCCTCTCAGTCCTGGAAGACAATCCATTCAACCACCTGACCTCACAGTCCCTCCCTTCATTCCTGTCGACCTGTCCTCCGGCCTACCTCAGCCATTCACTTCCTCGAGCAGACCACATGTCTCGTCATAAGTAATTGCTTCATCTCTACTAAAGTTTTGATTTCAAGCATCCCGATCCCTGCTTACCCTTACATGTTCTTTCTGCTCACTTCCGGGAGCACCGCTGAGAGCCTTCGGGTCACTCTTAGGCTCCCCTCCAGCTCCAACTCCTTCCAACCTGTTTTCCTGGCAAAACTGCAGCCCAAGCGGACTCCAGCTCTCCACCCAACCTGGGCCTGTGCCTGGGAGCTGCATGTTCCTGGGGCAAGTCACCTGCCACCCTGATTGTTCTCGCTCTCACCTTATGGACTCAAACTCCAGGTGGGTTGCATCAGTCTGGAGCCGATCAGGCAAGAAAGAAACTACTCCAGGTGTCTAAGACAGTGGGGTTCCAATACCAGGAAGGGGTTCCATAAATGAGGGATGGACTGAGATGTGAAATGGGCTTCACCTTCGGGTGAAGGTAACTCCCATACCATCACAATGGGAGTTATGATTTCAGGATATGCATTTCCTGAGGGGAGGAGGGGAAACAAACATTTAGTCTATGGCACCATACATATACAGGGTAGGACAAAAGTAGGTTTACAGTTGTTGGTATGGAGAATGACACAATGATTAATTAAAAATAATACAAGAATAAACCCTGTGTTTCACATACTCACAACTGTAAGCCCACTTTTGCCCTGCCCTGTACAATAGGGGATTTGGCAGGAGTCTGACCCTGTGCGGTTGCGGGAGTGGGTTATCCTGTCCATATGTGGCTGTCGCTTCTGTCGCTGGGGCCTGAAGTCAGCTGGGCAGGCAGTTGGGCGGGGGAGATGGGAGGAACCACAGCCGACTCAGACAGGCATGTGCTCTGATCCGCATGCGCGTGCAGTGTGGCTGTGGTGATGTGTGCGTGTGCTGGGTAAGGGGTGGGGAGGGATATGTTTGGGGTACTGCCCACCAGTTGCTGTGGGGAAGGATTCTCTCTGCCACCCAGCTTGGCTGCTGTCCTCTGTCTTCAGGACACTCTATTCCCTGATGTGGGTGGGACCAGAGTCAGGGATGGAGAGAAAATAGAATCAGAGATGTGGGTTAGCAGTCGGATGGGGAAGGAAGAAAGAAGCATATTCATTTATAGTCTGTGGAGAGCCAACCAAGCATCGCTGTGGGAGACGGGGCCAGGCAGAAGGCTTCACTTTCCTAAATAGAACTCTGTTTTGACATTCTCCTTGCAGCTGTTTTCCCCACGCTTGTCTGTCTCGCCAAGTGCGCCCTTAAAAAGAAGCAAGATTTTAGCCTCGCACTGCGCCATCTGGTGGCGCTCATGGAGAGGTACAGCGGTTCTGTGCACACAGCCACGTCTCCCCAAAATTTAGAGATGCCTTCTGTTCTGTAAGGAGTCTTGGAAACAAAGGCTCTTGGGAAGAAAGTGAGAGTACAGAACACTGGCTTGGACCCAGACGTGGACTCTGGCTCTGCATCTTATTAGCTGCACAATCTTGGGCAAGCAGGTTAATCTCTTTGTGTCTCACTTTCCTCGTGTAAAAAAATATGGGTCACTAATACTGAGAGGATTTTGTGAGGGTTCATTATGATAAAATCCCAGAACATCACGTTATTTGGATTACAGTACCTCAGTACACATGTCTTCCTTTTTCCTTCATCCTCCTTCTTGTATTTTCCACCCCTCACGTGATTTTGTAAATAATTGAAGTTGTTACTGCTAAGGGCACTGCCTTTTTGACTTTACTTATGTATTTTTTTTTTTAAGAGAGGGAGAGAAACATCAATGTGTGGTTGCCTCTTGTGCACCCCCTACTGGGGACCTGGCCTGCAATCCAGGCGTGTCCCCTGATTGGGAATTGAACCAGTGACACTTTGGTTCACAGGCCAGTGCTCAGTCCACACCAGCCTTTTTTATTTTAGTGGTGGGGTCTGGGGTGAGGCATCTGGAAGTACCCGAACCGGTGTGTTGGGAGAACAGGATGGAATGGGTCATGGGAGACCACCCAGGCTCTGCTCTTGCAGAAATCAAAGCTGGTGTCCTCAGGTCTGACCTTGACATATTTCAAAGCAGGACCCTGCCTACCTGCAGTCAGGGACAGCAGGTGGCAGGCCCATTCGCCTTTTGAGATCTCCTGCAAGCCTGTGAATACTGAGTCTGAGGACTAAAGCAACGCCAATTATGTAAATAATGCAAAGCAGACTAACATTCTGCATACGTGGAACATTTGCTGTTCACGATAAAGGTGAAATGGAGGAGAGAGGAAAGTTGCATGTGGAGAAAAGATTCCAATGTATTTGAAGATAACAAAAGTATTGTCCCCATGCATGAAAAAAAATCCGACAGTGCCTCTCCTGCCAGCGCTGGGCTACAGGGCATGTGTCCATACGCCGCAGCTGTGCCGATGCCATACCCCCTCCCGGGGGCTGCCTCGGACACTAGTCTTGAAATACATGATTCGGCTGGGCAAAGGTCCCAACCTCAGACCTAGAAAATGCTCATTACACAGGAAAGAAGAATCAGGGGCGGACCCTAAGCCCTCTTGGAGCCCAGCAGTCCTAAGATCCGTGACCTTGACTATCTTTGGTGACCTGGGCCCTTCTTGCCATATCCAGTGGACTCGCAGGCACTTCAAACGGAGTCAGTGCCTCCTTCTATCTCAATCCTCTGTCAGTAAATGGCACCATAGTGAACCTACCTGGTTGCTCAAGTCAGAAACCGGAAATGCAGGAGTCCTTCAGCCCTGCCCCTCCTGTCAGACATACCCAGTGCATCATGCCCAGTGCCCTCGGCCACATTGCTCCGCTGAATCCTCAGCTGCCTGCTCCACGTGGGCTTCACTGTGGCCGGCTGACTCCCTGCAGGGTATCTGTAACCTGCCACGTGAGCACTGCCAGCCATACTGTGTCCCAGCTCCTGTGTGAAGTGCCACACTGCAGAGAGCAAGGTGTGATGTCAGGGGGGTCAAGGGATGTAACTTGGAAGACTGAGTTGTTAACTTGTAACTGGAGGTTGTTCCCATGACTACTCAGGTGTGACAGGTGACCTTGAATGGGGTTTAGAGCAACTGTTCAATCAGGTTCACAAATTATGTGGGTCAGTAGGACACAGTAGGCTGCTGGTGTCTGAGGCCAAAGCTGGGAGACTCAACAGCTGGAAGCGACTGTGCACTAGAATCATCTGAAAGTATTTCCACTCACAGGCGCAGTGGTTCACACTGGCCATGGGCTGGGACCAGCCAGTGTGGTGGCCCTAGGGTGGCTGACTTCCCACTGACAGTCCAGGGCTCTAAGTGCAGCGCCCCAGCGAGCAGGCAGAGGCCGCATGGCCGTCACCGTGTCTGTGTCCTCCTGGCTGCCAGCGAGCACTTAAGGACAGTCCAGAGTCACAGGGGAGGGTGTAGTTTCACCTCATGATGGGAGAAATGTCTAAGAATTTGCAGATATGTTTAAAAACTGTCCTGGGGAAACTGCTCAATAAGAGATGGGCGATGGCAGATGAATTCTCCTTCCCTCCTGTGGCGGGACTCTTCTGAGGGGCAGTTTCTCCAGCAGCCCCTCCTGAGTGGCAGGTGGGACGAAGTGGGGGGCGTTCAGTGGCTCACTGCGTGTCCCCCAGCACATCTAAGGCAGCGGTTCAGCAGGATGCTCCCCCCCACTTTGCTGCACTTGGTATCCCACCGTTCAATTGAAGCATCAGATTTAAGCCCCGCCTCAGCTCTACTGCCTCAGACAGCGTGGGCTGGCTGGGCTACCTTCCACAGCCAATCTGTCTGCCCGTCTGACTGGTTTGCTCTTTCAAGTATCTTTCTTGTCCATTCACTTTTCTCTGCCCATGGACACCCCCCCCCGCCCCCAGGCTGGGCCACCATCTCATCTTGCCTACAACAGGCTTCCGGGGGGACCCATTTATGTCCACACTGGTGCCCCCCATCAGTCCACTCTGAAGTCAGAGGGATCTTTTAGAAACCAGTTTCATCACAAAGTCTCTGGCTTTAAAACCGGTTAGTGGCTCCTCACCCTCACGGTACAACAGGGCTTCTCTCCCTCAGCACTGCTGATGTTTTGAGTGGGATCATGTCCTGTTGCAGGCGCCACCCCATGCGATGTAGAATACTTCGCAACATCCTGACCTCTACTCACTAGATACCAGCACCTCTCTATACCCCAGGTGTGACAAGGAAAAGTGTCTTGTCATTGCCAACTGTCCCCCGGGGTTGGGGGGTAGGGGTGGGGTAACAAAACCATCTTGGTGGAGAGCCTCCTGTCTAAAGCCAGCACACTCAGCGTGGCCCTGCGTGGGTGGGCCCTGGCTCACCAGACCCAGGGCTCTGTGCAGTCGCCACCTTGGACTTTTTTCAGATTTCTTAGACCACGTCATGGCTTTTCCCTTTTCGGGTCTTTTTACTGCTGTTCCTCAGCTCTAAGTTCCCCTTCACCTGCTCACCCCACTGCACACACCTGCATGCCACTCACCCAGCTAACACTGTGTTACAGCCCTCAGCCGAGGCTGGCACATTTGAGAAGGCTCCTGTGGACCCCAGACTAGGCTGGTCCCCGGGGGCACTCTCCCTTGGCCCCGGGACTTGGCCCTGACAGCATTCAGCACAGTGGCGGAGGATGCGCTAGCTTTGGGCATCCTCGCTAACGCTGGCGCTCACGCCTCTGGAAACGCCCCCCAGAGCCCGGCTGCTGCAGTCTTGCCAGGTCCTGAATCCGAGGCTCAGCCCAGGCCTGGGCCTGTGGTGCATGCTCAGTGCGCTCGATAATGAACGAATGAGTACTGCTTGTATACAGTCTCGCGAATACCTCCAGAGTCCAGATTCCTTCCTTCCCATGCTTTAGATTTTTCTACGCCCCGGTGGAGCAGGCCGTCTTTGCTGTTCTACCAACCAAACGGTCTGCCTGACCCAGGAATCTCTGCGGACTCTGCCCAGCTCTCTGACCTGCTCCTTGGCAAAGAGTTCATGCAAAGTACTCTGCAGACCACTGTTTAATTTTAGCAAACCCCTCTAGAAGCCAGAGATGCATTGTAGATCAAAGTCCAAGATAGGGCTTTTGATTCTTCAAAATATGTATCACAAAACGGAACCTCGCCCTTCGGCTACTGTGTCCACGAGGCGGGACTCATTCTCGCTGGTCTCACCCCTCCTCCCAACTGACAGCCTCCCGCAGTCTGCAATGCCGATGCCACCTTGGAAGGGACCTGTTTTGCTGGAACATGAGTCTCCGGGACAGAGTCTGTGTTTGGCTTGTGTCTAGTTTTGAGTGGGTCAGGACTAAGGCTTAAACCCTGGGATTTTTACATTTAAATACCCAGAGTTTGATGCTCCGGCGTGTCGCGGGGCTCAGGACGTCGATTAGGTGTGGTTTTGGCCAACAGTTTTTGTGAACGGGCTTGTTCCGGTTCTGCTACTTCTGAAGGGCCTTCTGAGGGAGGTGGGAGCTGGGACCGACAGGCCCCTGGCTGACGGGTCCTGAAGCTCCAGCTTCCAAGGGGTTGAATCCTGGGTTCCGGTCACCTGGGATCTACGCCCCCTAGTGGTTTGACAAGAAATAACCTCTGATAGAAAGGACCAAGTGGAAGTCATAGCTCTGCTGTGAGCCGTGGGGCTGCTCGGAATCTTCCAGCTGCGAATTAGGGTCAAGGTGAGAGGAGCTGGTGGGTCCTCCGAAAGAGGATGGGAGGTGGGGTCATGGAGGTTGGCACAGAGAAGGTCAGTTTGGAGCTGTTTTGTCTGGAACTTGGTCCCGGCTGGGTTTGCCTAGGACCACTGGAGACTGAGAGGAGGGATGAACAGAAAGAAGGGATGAAACGAATACAAAATAATATTGAATGTAAACTAGTTGAAAACAATTTAAGAACTCAAAAAGTAAAAATCATTAAAGACTTTATCAAAGACAAATAAAAAAGACTGATTAAAACTTAAAAAAAAAAAGGAAAGAGAAGAGAAAACCAGGTCTCCCGTATCTGATATTCTTTGTCCTCTTGATAAGGCAGCAGAACAGAGCAGTCTCAAGGTGTCACACTAGTTTTCCCTGTTTGGAGCTGGCGGAGTTTTTTAGTGAGTTCTGACTGCGTTCCTTTCTCTGCAGGACCTGGCCGGCCCACGCCGCCGTCTGCTCGGTGTTTTCCTGAGTCCCGCTGTAACAGGTTGCGTGCTGTGTTGCAATGAATACTGCTGGGTGTGTCGGCCCAGACGCAGGCTTAGCGTCACGTGTCAAAGTCAGAGCTGCTTTTAACTGTTTATCCTTAATCTGCTTTTGTGTTTTTCCATCAGGCAGGGATGGCTGCCTGTTCCTTTAACAAGCCCCAGAGAGACGGGGAAACCACAGTACCCCCCCCCCCCCAACCCCTGCTCTTTTTTTAAAGTAGCCCAATCACTCAGCGCCATCGTGCGCTGGATTTTACTGTCCACATAGGACGCCAAAGAAACGCAGTAAGATCTCTGAGCAGGTCGCCGGGCACCCTGGTGTCTTCAAATCCGAGTGATCTCTCGGTTAAACTGGTGGGTGTGGAAGAGCGCCTCTGGCTGGTCTAATGGGGGAACCGCAGGTCTGGATGCACCTTGCAGCCACTGAGCTGCAAGCACAGGTGGACCCAACGTGCAGCTAACCGAGATGCAGGTCCAGCTGCACGTGTCTCTGCGGGCACCTCGGAGCAGCCCTTGGCCCCAACTCAGCCTCGATTTCCCTCCCACGTCTGTCTTCTCCCTCTTCACCCCGCATCCCTGAAATTCCTCCTTGTGAAAAAATATTCCATCCTTTATCATTCAGCCTGGGCTGCTCCTCCCAGCCTCACCTCTTCCCTCCTGCTGCTCCAGAACCTTCTGCTCTGCTCCCTCCTCCCCCTTGGGCTCCACTGATGCCACTTCGGCCTCTACGGGCTCTTCTGTCTCCAACCTCACCCCAAACGGGTATGTCGCACAACCTCTCCTCTTTGGGAGGCAGTGAGATGGCGTGAGGAGGCAAGCTCCCGAAGCCCTCTGGGGTTGTTTCCTTATCCATAAAATGGGAACAGTTTGCAGCTCCTAGGAGTGCTGCATGAGCTACGCGAGGCCGTGTATGTTTAGCCAGCACGCAGTAGATGCTCACGATGGATGGTGGAGGAGACCTGGAAATCCTCATGTTCACATCACCGCAGGTGAGGGGAGCCATGAGGGCCACACTGAGAGATCCTGATTAGGATGGCAGCTCTCCACCTTGGCTGTGCGTTAGAATCGCCTGGGAAGCTTTAAAAAGGTCCAGGTGCCCAGGCTGAAGCTCAGACCCATGAAATCAGAAATGCTGTGTGTGGGGAGAGCCTGGCATCAGTACTTTAAATGGGGTGACTTCAGTGTGCAGCCAGTGAAGAGCAAAGGCTTTGGAATCAGCAGGACTTGATACATTGACTTTGAAAAAGACACTATAACCTCTGAGCCTCAGTGTCTCTGTCTGAACAATGGGAGTAAAACATGCACTTCATTGTTTGATTATGCAGATTAGCTGAGACGGTTCTGTGCAGTGGTGGGTCCAGGGCCTGGCCCAGGGCTCAGACCTTCCCTTGTATTGGCTGGAATTGGGAGCTAGCAGAGGGAGTGGACAACAGAGGCCCCCCAGCCCTGTCCCAGCACCAAGTCCCTCCAGAGTGCTCGGTCCCCTGGGCTCAGGGTGCTCCCGTCTCTGGCTGCTCTGGGCACAGGAAGCTGATGAACACAGCCCTGAGCACAGCCCCCAGGAACCCTGGCCTCGCACCACAGGGCAGGGAGTGCACGCCCGCCACCTTGTTTTAAAGTACTTAATTTCCAACACTATTCAGTTAAAAAAGTACTTGGGCTGGCCAAAAAGTCTGTTCAGTTTTTTTTTTTTCCATAAAATAAAGGACACACTTTTCATTTTCACCAATAATTTTATTGATTTGGCTATTTTGAGTATATTGGCTATCTCCCATGTGGTATAATGTTAATTGTTCCCAATTAACGTTTCAGTTTGATCGCTATCAACTTCAACTGGTCTACCTAATTGTGGAGCATCGTCCAGAGAGAAATCTCCAGCATGAAAGTTCGCAAACCACATTCGACACATTTGATCGGTCACAGCACCTTCTCCATATATTTACAAATCTTTTTTGTTTTTACCTTTCTTGAAATAATCAAACATGAGCATAATAAGCTGAAAATGTTGCATATTTTCTTCCATCTTCACTATTAAAATGGCTGCACAAAAATTCACCAATTTTGATAAGTTTTTTAAAGGTGCATGATATGACAGCTGTCCCAATACAATCTAACAAAATTGTTTTGAATGAAGTTAAAGACAACTAAGTGCTACTGGAGCCATCAGGTGGAAAAAAGCAAATGAACTCTTTGGCCAACCCAATAAAAGGAGGAGGCAAACCAAGAGTGTAAGCTCCTTTAGTTGCTGTCTGAGTGCCCGTACTTGTGTGTTACCTGCCAGGTCACAACTTGTTTACAGGGACAACCTGGAGACATGGACGCCAGTTAGAATGTTGTTGGTGTGAGGCCGTGTATGAGGTCTAGGTGTTCAGCTTACAAGTCCCCTTTCGGGACATCAGTGTAGAGTTTGTGAGTGTGAGAGTGTGTGAGCACATGAGTGTACGAGTATGCACGGGTGAATACGAGTGTGGTATGTGTTTTGAATGAGAACATGGGTGTTTTGAGTATGTGCATTTATGAGTATGCATCAGTGCATGTATGGATGTGTGTGAATCTTTGTGTGTGAGTGTATATGGGCATGTGTGAATCTCTGTGTGAGCATGTGTGTGAGTGTGTTGGTTGGTGTGTGTTTATGAGTTTGTTTATGTGTATGAGTGCATGTATGAATGTGCATGAACCTGCATGTTTGTGTAGGAGCACATGTGTGTGAAGTGAGTGTGTTTATGAGTGTGTGTGGGTGTGCACATAAAGTTGTGAAATCTGTGTGTGACTGTGCGTGTGTGGGGAGGGCTGGCTGCCGTGCTCAGCATGGTCGACAATGAGGATTTCTGATCCTCCTCACCAGGCCTAGATTCTGCTTGACTGAACCCTCCCCTGAGCCTTCCCTAAACTGAAGCCGACTCGGCTGAGACTTTCTATTACTGTCAAAAGCCATTTTGAAGCAATTCTATGCTCTGCTCTCATTCTTCCGGGAAATCTGAAGTCTTAGAAATTATAAGGTGTTCTGCTCTGTAGAGTGGCCTTCTCAACAAATAGATCCTGTCTGTCCTGCACCCCCAGGGCAGGAGGGGTGTGGCGGAGAGAACCGGGCGGGTTCTGGGCTATTTGCGTCCCTCACACTCTGTCATTGACTCATCAGAGGAACCCCAGGCAGTCAGCAGCGTTACCTCTCCCTGAGAAAACTCGCCCAGCACCGCACAGCAGTGCGGGTCTAGGTCACTGGCTCCAAGCCTGCGCCTTTTACTGCGCTGCCCTGGGGCTCACCTTTATTTTCCTCTCCCTTCTGTTCTTTTTTCTCTGTCTCTGAGCCTTGATGGGACATTCCTGGCTTTCCATGACAGGTGGGAACGTCACTCAATGTCACTACCTGAGGCTTGGTGTAACTTGGCCGTGATGCTCTGCCCTTTGCCCCCTGTAGCTTGGGTTTCCACACCCACATCACAGAGCAAAGTGCCATAGTTTCTGAAGTGGGAGAAAATATTCTGCAGGGTTGCTGCAATTTTTTCTCTAAAGTTTTGCAAAATGTAGGGTGTAGGTTGGGTGTAATTTTAAATTTGGCTTATCTGGGCTTCGTTTAAACACCTGCTGTGTTGTTATGGGGTTCTTCCAGCCAGGCCCTGCAATGCACTCCAGGCCCTCGGAGAGTGAATATTAAAGTCTAGAGCAGGGGTGTCAAACTCATTTTCACCGGGGGCCACTTCAGCCTCGCAGCTGCCTTCAAAGGGCCGAATGTAATTTAGGGCTGTGTAAATGTAACTACTCCTTAACTAGGAGCAAGGAGCTCAGTGCTGCCGCCAGGTAGAAACAAGGTGCTGGGCCGGATGAAACAAGGTGGGGGCCGGATTCGGCCCGAGGGCCTCTTGTTTGCTGCCTGTGGGCCTGAGCCATGCCGCCCTGAACAGGCCCAATCTTGTCAGAGTGAATGCCATGGCCATCAGCCTCAGTGATCACCCCGATAATTCGTGGGTATCCTGGGGCACGGGTGCTGTTGGCTGCAGGGACAGCAGAAAGCAGAGGATGAGCTGCCCAGTTTGGAGGGTTGGGGTAGGACAGAGAGAGATGAGGCCGGGGATAGTTTGTGGGGGGGCGTTGGTCCGAGAGAGAATGCGTCTATACTTACATATATCACTTCTTTTCATCTTATTGCATACAGAAATAATTTCATTTAGAGTTTACACTTCATGACAACAGCTCCTTCACACAATTGAGAGTTTTTTGTGTTAGTTTTTCTTTGTGGCCAAAGCATGGCTTCTCTGTTTTGCCTTACCCAGAGTATAATTTTGAGGACAAACAGTGATTAAACTAATAAACTAAACTCTCAGAAATGCTTATAAGTTTGTTTTGAATTTATATAGGTAATAATACCTATTTTAAAAACACTTTACAATAATTAGCAATATTCTGCTTCTTTTTTTTTTCTTACAAAAATGTGAAGAACAGGACACACCCCAGGAGGATCTTTGTGTACGACCGTCGGGGAAAGTGTTTTTTCCCTTCCATCCGTCCGGGGAAAACGTCCAGAGAAACCCAGCTTGTCGTGGGTTTTTGCCGATGCTATGGCAGTGATTCAGCCGCGCGGTCATCCGGGAGCTTGGTCACCACGCGAGGTGCTAAACCTTTAATGATCCAAGCTCCATCGTTGTACACCTTCGTAGAGGCAGAAATGAGCTACGCTTTCAGCACGCACAAGGGCGTGGGACTTCTGAGCACTTGGGGCAGGTTTTTTTCCCCATTGTGTCAATCATCTCTTAGGGCCTGGGTTTGGGGCGGACTGGCATTGGGGGGAGGAGTCAGCAGGGAATCTGGAGAAAGTGGAAAGGCGGTGATTCATGGGGGAGACGCAAAGGTTGCTCTGGGGTTGTCCGTTTTTTAAAGAAAAACTAGCTCTCTAGTGGGGATGTACTCAAGTTTCTCAAAACAGGAGTTAGGAACACCCAAAGGTTTCGGCTGGGAGGCCGGGGCCGTGTTCTCCTGCTCACCTCTCCGCTCGGCCACGCCACGTTCTCGCAAACGTCTGCTCACCTGGAGAGCTTCTGCCCCGCACAGGCCCTGCCCAGACCTCCCGTCCGGCCTGCCGTTTAGGAAGTTCTTTCAGTTGATAGTGACGTGGGTTCAGGGCAGCTGGCTTGCAGTTTGAGATCTCTGCTGTGTACCGAAGGCCAAAAGTCAAGTACATGGGAAAGTTTGGGTGTGGCCTTGCACTTCTGGGATTTGTCTGCTTGCCTAGTTCTAGTTTTCCGTGGTTTCAAGGACAAATCAGGGCAGGGGGACCTGCAGAGACCAACAGGGCATTGTGAGAAGGCCTGGTTTACAGGTATTCATAAATCGATTTTGGAATTCCGCATTCCCTCTTGTTAAAAACAAGGTAACAGGCCCCGAATGGAGTCACTCACGCTGAACACCCGAACCAGACTCAGTTACAGCTTTGGCTCGCAGGGTCCTGGGATCTCACACCAGTCAGCCAGGAAGTGCCTCCTCAGCACCAGGCGGGTGACCCGGCCTGATAATCCACTGCCCGCCCCTGAGGCAGGGTGACTTTGCAATAACTGGTTTGCTTCTGTCTAGTCTAACTTCCTTGTTCCTGCTCCTTCTGCTTATGAAAGTCTTTCATTTTGTACAGCTCCTCAGAGCACCTGTCTGCTAGGTGGTGTTTTGCCCTATTCACAAATGGCTGAATAAAGCCAATAAGATCTTCAAAATTCACGGAGTTATCATTTTCTAGTACCATATACACACGTATGTTTCTTGGAATTCTCCTTTGAACTGGTTAAAATGTCATACTGCTTCCCTCATTAATGAGTTCGATAAAGTCTTTGATGTGTTTTCATTTTGTATTTGCCCAAGAGGCCTGAGTTTTACCTTCTAACAAGTACCTTTTAACAGTAGGTACCTACTACGCTAAGTACTTTTCCAGGCACGTTATGCACGTACTTAAACACACAGCACACAGTTTTAGTTGCCGTGTGCTGTTCTAAGTGCTTTATAATAAATGTTCACTCACTCAGTCCTCATAACAGCCTATTGCATTTCATCCTCCCTTCAGCCCTCATCGGCCTGTCTTCACAAGCCAAGGCCTGAGGAGGTGGGACATTCAAGGTCTGGACTGCGAGCTCGGGTGCAGGCCTGCGTGAGACTGAGACACGCTGGCCCTCCTGCGGGCTCTGGGGCTCCCTCTAAGTGCGCTGAGACAAGGAAGGGACCCCAACTTTGTTTTGAGGGAAGCTGCATCTTTAAAGAGCAAAACTGGACAGAGGTGAGCAGCGCTGATGAACGGGATCCCGGGTCGCCCCCAGCTGCGGAAGGACCCGCCCTGCACCTGCGTGGTGGGGGGCGCTGCCCCCACCGCGGAGGGGCCCTGCACCAGCACGCGCACTGTGTCTCCCACGAGGTCAGCTTGGAACACGGCTCCACTTCTTTCCCCCCGGGCCTCTCCCTTCTCACAACTTATAACCTATTGGGTGCTACGTGCAACACGGTGACCGCAGGTAACAATGAGGTGTCGTGTGTTTGAAAGTTGTATCACAAGGAAAAAAATGTAAAACTCTGTGAGGTAATGAATGTTAACTACATTTATTGGGGCAATCATTTTGTAATAGATACAAATGTCGAATCAGGTTGTAGACCTGAAATGAATACAGTGTTTTATATTAGTCATATCTCAAAAAAAAACCCCAAAACAACCCCAACAAAACAAAACAAAACAACAAAAAACCTGTGGTCCGGCTGATCAGGGCAGTGTCCGGTGACTGCGGGGAGCCGGCACCGGGAGAGGGCCCAGACGGGGTGTGCTGGACCTGTGTTCGAAGTCTGGGTCTGCTGTTTACTGGGGACTAGAGTTAGGATCTCTTTAAATTAGATAAGCATTTAAATCTCAGTGGGATTAAATAAATGCTTTTATTTTTCTACAGGAGGTGAGAAAGGTCTCAGCAAGGC